>JBBPLK010000073.1:0-34579 GCA_038089735.1 Exsudoporus frostii
GACTTCGACACAATCTGTGGCAATTATCAAACCAAGGTAATGTATGTGCTGCAAGTTTCTCCATTCCCAAACTGATACTACATGCAGACAGTGAAGTTTCATTCTCATTTGGCCACTGGGCGGCATCACATATAATGTTTCCCACTAAGTATCAGGACACATTCAAATACGAAGTTCTGTGAGGGGTTGTGCCTGTTTCTCATTTAGTTACTATCAGTATGAGGCACAAAGTGTTCCTAGGCTATAAACTGCCATATAAAGTCAATCACTCGCATTCTACTCATTGCAGCTATGATAAAGCATTAGATACTCTGCTCGTAAAAAAATTAACCCCGTCATGAGCTGAAAGTATCGCGACTACTAGTGCGCTATCGATCCAAACAATTGGGTTTACAGTAAGTATATTGCCCTCGAGTCAGGTACGAACGAGTATCTGAGGTGCTTCGGATCCGAGTCACTCGCGAACTTGAATGGGGCTGGATGCCGTGGGCCTCTGAGTTCATGACCCTAGTCTCTAGAGCTGACTCAGGGCGTCCACCACTTGCAGAGACGCAACTCAAACCCAATTTGCGAGCAACGCGACAGTCAGAATGTTGCCTATTGTGCGCAATGCACGCTCGCCGAGTCGCAGAAAGAAAGTGGGACAACACGTGTCGGCGCGGAGTGAACGCAGGGACCAGCTCGGAGGTATTACGACCCGGGCCACTGGCAAGTTGCACAGCCCCCCATATCTCCCATCACCGATTCAGTGAGTCACTCGCGGAACATATAAGAAGGTCGAGGGAATGCGGTGAATATTCCATCCGTCCACACACGTTCAGGAGAACTTATCCCTTTCCCTGTGCTACAATCACAATTGTTTCCGTCCTTGCGCTCTTGTTTCTCAAGTGTTTGCCGACCCAATAATTTCGTCCAGCCCGCTAGCGGTCGTCACTTCTACTGGCAGTGGGAATATGGCTGACCCGACCTCGCGAATGGACACGTGCGCCTGACCGCCGACATGTGGAATGTTCATCAAGGTTATAATCATGGAATAGCCCCCCCTGTATCCCAATGTTGATCGAGGCAATGGTGTCATCAGCGGTACCGCCGACGAATGGAGGGGACACAGGGGGGTATATTACACAAAATGAAATCGGGAGATTGTCTTAACCATTTCCTGTGGAGAGCCGTCACAGAATGAAAAGGACGGGACCGAGAGAAAAGATGTTGCATCTCAAAAGGGCATACCTACAACCTGGCAATCTTTATATTAATTCGACGTGATTCCACTTACGATACCCATGCTTGGCGGAGCCAAGATCTCTCTCCTTCGGAGTCGAAAGGACCACGGTTGTGATCTCGGAAGACCTTGGAGATGGCTTCAGCTGTATTTTCTGGCTGGTGGGGGTCATTCACCATCTATTCTTGGCCTGTATACTTTCATGATACGCTGCATATGCTTGACGTCAGGTGAGCCATCAAAGTATCTCCAGAGAACAAAGTGCATCATTATATGTGCCAACGGCGGCCACTCTATGTCTGATTTTGCCTATCGAATAACAATCCTTGAAACCCGCACAGGTCCCAAGAAATCTGAGATGTACATTATACAAACATGATGATAACCTACCATTCCCCGACGCAACGACCATGAACATACCAAATTTGAGAAAGGGTCCCCATTCGTACAATCATAATTCGACTTCATCACCGAATGGGTCCCAATCAAATGGCTTGTCTTCAAATATGTGGTGTCTTTTGCCGGAATCTTCTCCCGCGAGCTCGTCCTCTTCATCAGACAAACCAGCATCTTTCATACCTTTTTTCGTCAACTTCAAGAGTCGCTTTCGTTCATAATCAATACGTCGACGGGTTGACGGCCCGGTAGGGAACGGTGTGATCGGATTTGAAGAGATGATGAATGGGGAGGACGAGAGCTCGTAGAGTGGTAGCGTCGAAGACGACTTTGAGGGGTTAGATATAGTGGCTGTGCTGTGATAGGGTACATACCATATCGGGATTTAACTCGCCCTCAGCATCTTCCTCTTCATCGTCGTCCTCGTTGCCTCGCGCGGCGCGTTCCTTTTCCTCCTCAGCTTTCAGATACCTCTCGAATGCCCCGATTCTATTCCACCGCAGTGTTTCGATGGAACCCATGCGAAGCGTTCCGTCAGGATCGGATAGGGAAAGGGAGGCATTTGAGAAGAACACAAAAGGCATGTTGCCGACGCCTTTGCGTCCCTGGATCTTCTTCGTGTTCACCGTGATATGTATCCGTATTTCCGCGTTGTGATGCTAGCGCATATCAGCCATCCTGCCCGTAATCGAAAAGCGAGATCACTCACATAGACAATACCTCTTGCGAAGTCTCCCCCTTTCGGCCAGACCTTGGAGAGAGTAAAGTCTTCCTCGGCCTCCCATTTCCACTCTTCACCTGCACCATCGTCGTCGAGCCATAGACTATCTTCCGACTCGTTCCCAGGATAATGATAAGGATCACGCGTGGTAGATGCCTTGACCCATGTCTGCGCCTCCTTTATCTGTCCCGCGCGTCCCATCTTGATTTTCCGCTGTATCTCAAACAGATGACCGACCGGATCACCTAGCTCAACTTGCTTTCCCTTGCTTGAAGACAACGCACCTGAGGTGCGACGAGACGGCCGTCGCAGACCGTACGGCTCGACGATCTCGGCATCCGTCGCGGGATCGAAGACGTATTCGATGAGTTTATGAAGATGGGCGAGGGTGTAGTTTAGAGGGACTTGGATGATGCGATATATACCATCTCTGTCAATCTCTCGACCGTCGACACGGGGATGGATGAACTGGAATCGGAGGGGAAGATGTTTGGAGAACGAGGTCGGGCGAGGAAGAGTCGTGCCCTGGGTCAGGCGACGGATGCGACCAAATGGGTTTGTAGGCGAGTCTGCGGGCACTTTCCAATTGTACGCTGGGGTGCGGGGCGTGGTGAAGGCGGAGGACGGCGATGGGATGGGGGACGACGGTGGGAGTGAACCAGTTAATTGACGTCTTTTCGGACCGCGAGAGGGTGTGTATAAGAGAGCGCTAGCAGATTCGTCGCGGACTCGTTTTGGGGGCATCTCGGACGGGCTCTGCTTGGGGAGCAGAAAAGTTGACTCCGTTACACGTCAACAGACGCGCAAACAAGCCCTCGCGGCAATCACATGACTATCACATGACCGCGCCCACACAGTCCTCGATGTCCGACTGCCCAGGTTTAGTTTTCATTCATGTTCGAAGTCCCATAGAAATTGCCCTCCGGGCACCCCTGGACCCGAGGCGAGCGAGGATGTGCTTGGTAGCACGCATATAAAATAACATACATGCAACGGAGAGAACCACAGACATTGTTTGCGTGTGGCAAACGGGAGAGCAAGCGCTAGTTAAGAAACGGAGAGATCGCTTCTTTTTTTTCATTCGGATGAAGCGATCATACCAGACGCGATGATATCCCTCTCGACATCATCATCATCCACTACAGACACAACGGCCGGGTTGACGGGAACAACCGTAAGGTCTGCAAAGTCTGCACGGTAAACATCTGGATCGGACATGTTTACCGCAACGTATGATCTTACGGGAAGGGCGAAAGATTATAATCACCTGCAACCCATCACGTATCGCACAGACCAGTGCGCAAGTTTGTACGTATTGCCCATGAACGTTTGAGCAACCAACGGCAAGGGAGAATGTAGCTTGAATGAGTCTCGGAACCACCTGATCATGACACGTCCATTCTGGACACTGGCAGTTCCGATTGTCGGACACATTTATACCGCTTCTTCCTTTGTTTTATTTGTGACCGTACACATTTCCAGATGTACATGCTAATGTATGGTAGAAGACTCATCAGGTGGTCGTGATCAACTCGAATCTATCAATGTGCATCAAACCAGTCCTTAGATGCATCAATTAAGGTATCTCGACCATCCTCTCCTTGCTCACATCACCCCCGCTGACCACCCTCGCCATCCGCAAATCATACACGAATGTCAATAAATATAACGTAAATCCAAACGCGATCAACCACTCGACCACCCCTCCGACGTCCGGGGCATAAAACAAGGTCACCCCAAACACGATTGCCAGCGCCACCAACGTCAATCCGATCACCGCCTTGGCAATATACGCCTTCTTCAACTTCTCAATCTCTGCAAAATCGCATGCGAGCCAATGAAACTCGATCACGGTGAAGATGGCAGAGAAGGCTACGCCGATCATGAAAACGAGGAGAAAGCACAGGTGTTCGGTAGGATACCGACCCGTATCGAATCCGGACAGGAAGGCGAGACCCAACATAGCGATGAATGCACCGACTATGGCGAGTCGGCCGAGGATACGTTCGCCTTTGTGGAGCTCAGGGGGGAGTCTGCCTTTGTGTCGGAGAAGACGCTCTATTGTGAGCGAGAGGAGGAGCCCGGGTCCGGTGATGCAGCATGCGACGACAAAGAGGGGTTTTAGGAAGGATGCACCGATATCAGAGATGTAGGCGACAGCGACTTGGGTGGATACATATTTGGGGCGTCCAGATATAAGCCAGGTCAATAACATTGCAAGGAGGCTAGAGGACCATATGAAGGCAGTGAATATCGGAATCACTACAAAGTAGCGATGACGTTCGCTCAGGAGGAGCATCGTACAAGGACTCTGGGGTGTTAGCGAACATCTTCTCTCTGACCCTGTTTTTATACATACCAGCAAGGTGAGCACATTCTAATTAGTACGACAGTTTCAGTCAGGTTCGTACTGAAACCCTTTCTGGGAGGTTGGGGGGTGGAACTCATGCGATAATATATCGTTATGACTGCCCCAATTTCATGGAACGCATCACCACCTGTTGGAGGAACCCAAAGAGGAATGGCTTATGAGAGTGCTGGGTTTTGGACTGTGGCCACAGGCGGAATCTTTAGATTATACAGGGTGAACCCACCCACGTTCGCAAATGCAGGTACAACGTGAAACCTACCTCTGACAATATCTACTACTTCTGGAAAGATCAACGCGACTTTTTATCCTCGCTATCACCACGCGTATCCCCTAGACCCTCGTCTGTCCCCAATATTAAATGACTCGGGGAACCAAACATCATCGAATCGCTCCCCGTCTCCCACCCTGCTTCGACCAGAGACTGGACAAAACCAGGGAGTGCTTCGCGAGTCGCCAACAACGTCGAGCGTAGGACATCGACCAGATCGGCATTGTCTCCTAAATCGCATTGTCGTCGTGCTACTTCAATAGCCTGGATCCAAGCCTGAAGTTGATCCATCGAGCAATATCCGTCCTTGAAGCAGACCAACGTGGTGGCTTGGCGCAAACGGTGACCCTGACCACGTGCTATAAATAGCACATATCGCTCGCCTCCAAAAACGTGTAACGCGGATGCAATATCTTCCGCAGCACATTGGGATGTGATGTTTCGGAATGGCGTTCCGAGAAAACATCGACCTATTTGTCGACCTGTGGAAACGTCTCGTAGCACACTAGGAGCCACGAATAGCGCCTCCTCTGAAGCGACACTCGCAGGGCTAGGCGTCCTCGCGCCAAGTGCTCCATCCAGCGCTTTGAAGCTGGTCCAAAGAATGCACGCGCGTTGCCTGTTGAGCGTGCGGAGAATGATAGAACGAACGGCGAGATAGTTGAACAGCAGGTGCGCCCCGACCAAAACGAAGAGCATCGTATATGTCAAGGTGCGCGTGCTGACGTAGGGTATGAGAAGCGTGCCGAGCTGTGGTTTATCAATAGAAAGATGCAGAAGACAATCTGGCCCTTACCAACATCCCTGAAAGTCCAATAAGAGTCTCTCGACTCGCATCCTTCGCACTGACTTCGCCGACATCTCCCTTCCCAGTCGATGGCGACGCGAGATGGTTTGTGAGCGCCGCTTTCGAGCCACCTGCCACAAGTGTACAAAGCGACCTCATACCACCGCTCAAGCACAGCGCAGCTATTTGTAATGTAGGCCCGGACGGAAGAACGGACCAATATCTCGAAGGATCAATCGAACCAATGAATGGCACGATGGTGTCCAGCACCGTGGACGCATCATTGAACACGTCAGCAAGATATCGAAAGGTTTTGGTCTCTGGGTAAAGCGATGTGCCGAAATAATACGCTGCAAGGATGGCTAACCAAGGACTTTAGCTTTCCTCGAGTTTGCGCATGAAATATTTCAATCAAGGACGACTTACTTGTGAGCCGGGAGAAGGCATCTTTCAAGACAGTCAATAAGAGAGCGTTGGTTGCCGAGGCGGATGCATCACCGACGCCAACGCCTTGTGCAGTCGCAAATGAGTATCGCCGGCGGAGATAGTGATGAACCTGAAGGAAGACATACCTTCCAAGGCACCTCGAGAAGCTAAAAGTCCTGAGAGCGAGTTGCAAAACGCTTGTAGAGCATTGTAAATTTGATATCTGAAACAACACAATCATTTGTGCTTGAGTACACACAAGGACTGTCCGCGGGGTTAGGCATGACACACGTACTCCAGGTAATCTAAGGTATCCAAGTTGATTTATTGATTTCCATTTTCTATGGCATTCAAGGGATAAACTTTACCTGGAGAAACGCTTGCAGGATAGCCAGCCGGAAGGAAGAGGTCAGAAAGAACATGGTACATGGATCCCAATCCACCGTATGTGTTATTCACATTCCGGGGCGATGAGGATGCGTCGTGGAGGGTCTATAGTGGTACCGCTCAGCATGCTATGCCCTTGGAGATATATCTTTCCCGCGCACAACCAATAGCGTTTAATTATTCTGAGTTCCTCACCTTGGGAGTAGCATTAGGACTCGTGTGCTGCGTCGCCCACGGTCCGATGGGTATTTTGAATACACGACCGGTATCATCTCGCTCGACCACGATGGCCATCTTAGCCACGGTAAATTTAAATTTCGCTCGTCCCGAAGTAGTTGCTGAGTAGATATGTGAATATGTGTGCGTACTGGACTGATTCACTCTCAAATCAAAGTAATTTGAGGGAGTCCAAGCTGAAATTTTCGCAGGCTCGCTTAAGGGATTGGCAGGAAAATGGCGTTATAGCGGCGAAATTCGAATAGCGTCCACGACCATACGGATGTGACCCGTGGAACCAGTGCAGGGCGATAAAAATGGCTTCGCCGAGCCTACTCCATTGGACAGACACAGGAAATTCTCAACTGTTGTGTCAGTACCATGATGACTGGCAACGTCAGCAACGATTGCGGAAAAAAGATGCCTGTTGGGCTCGTAGCAGACTTGTGGCTCGTCATCATGAGCTTGTTGTCGCCGTCCGACGTCGTTCGTTTGAGCCTTGTGAGTGACTCTAGCAATGATTGATGCCGAGTGACTGACATACAAGCTGGATTAGACATGTAAAACGATCTTCGAGTACTCTCAGTGTCACTCTGTCTGGCACGGTGCGCTCGTAAAACACCGTTTCTTATCCAAGAGTTACCCACATCTCCTTTGCGCCCCAACGAGGGTCATCCGGCGCCATGTCACCACCACCGCACGCCTCGATGCCGCATTCTCCCAAGGTACTCTCAAACCCATCAGAAGCTACTCCTTTCCACTCGACTTTCCTGGCGTGTTCCAGGGATTGAAGTTCGTACCCGGCAGCGACTGGCTTGTATTGCTCTTTCACAGTCGGACACTCAATCCTGCGCGGCATTCGAATATATGTTTATTCAAACCGCCGATGATGGAGTCGGGTACGACAGACACGGCGCCCGCTTCAGTGACATTACAGAGCGAGTGGTGTTGGTTATACATCGGCCAGCGAGGCGGTCCGTATAAGTCATCACAAGGAGACGATCTTATGCTTTTGCGGACGTTTATCAAGAACGAGTGGGCTCATGTTCTATCCTGTCTTATCATGAACCTATTGACAGGCGGTTATCTTCAGGCGGAGGTTTGCGATTTGCCACCTTGATACGAAGACCCCGTCAGTCAAGATTACATTTATGGTCCATACCACCTTCCGGACGAGGAATCATATCGCCGCTGGAGACTATTTTGTCTATGGATGGATTACAGATGACCGCAAGCATATGCTTCGAATTATGAAGCTTAACGACGACTATACCAAGCTAATCAAGGATGTGATTGTAGAGATCGACTGCCCTCCACAGGGGACTGTCGGGAGGCTGATGGTAAATTTGGTCGCTCGAAAGATGTTGATTGTCATTTACCATTCCCTTCCAAGTTGCACTACGACTTGCGGCTGTCTGGGAAGAAACCCAGGTTACTGCTCATAACTACGCGACTGATGGCCGCGTATGACATTTCCGACGACGTTTTGACATCCGGATGCCAGTCTTCACCACTGAAGCTACAAGCAGTGTGGCAGTATATTCCCGAAAATATCTCTTTCGGCAGAATACTACGCGTTTTCCGCGAAAATGCTATTGTGACGCTGTACGAAGGCAAGGTTAGGTTCATCTACCCAGAAATAGACAATCCAGAACCAAATGCAAAGACGATAGCTACTTACGAAGTATGTGATTGCCTTTAGATCCTCCGCAAAGGGGTCTTTACTGACGTCATTGTATTCAGTTCTCGTCCCCGACGCCGTATAGTTCCAGACACCCGGCAGTCTTTACCTCACAGCGAATATTTTGGCCTCTATGTTTTCCTCGTTCACTGCCTGCCTCGGTGGGTTCGAGACATCTCATCGAAAGCGCAATGGTCCCTGCCCCAAGTAACTCGGAGTACAAAATCGACAGGGTACTCGTCGATCATGACGAGCTGGGTCCCGAGAAAGGTGGTCTAGCGTGCGATGCACAAGACTGGGATGAGTTGTCAGGGAAGTTGTGTGTACGGTACGTGAGAAGCAAGTTTCCGCACGACTATTCCTGGCGAAAGGCGAGTGGGCGTGTCACCATCCTGGAGATGGTGTAGTGACCAGTCTTTTATCTGAATCCCGTATGTATGCACGGATGGAGTCGATCGTCGTCATATTTTCTACCGTCTACTCGATGATTTTCGTATTCCCTCCCCTCAGATACTCTGTATTAAAATGAGTCTATTTTCCCAAAAGAGTCGAAGATCGGCTGTTGCCCCTGGACACGGGCCAGAGTGGAAAACGACGCTGTTGTGCTCTGGACCAGTTCTATACTTAATAGCCAGCCTGAGCGCCACTAGTAACTACTGGCTCCGCCTCGGCTCATCTGCCCTCTCGGTCTGTGCACAGCCACACTCCGTATCACGGGGCTGAATTTTGAATTGAATATTTAGCATGTCAGAGGATATAATGGAGCGCAAGTCGATGAGAAGGATTGAATATGCGATGTATTAAATACTAGGAAATGCGGATTTTCCAGATCTTACTCACTCCAAGGCACAGACGACGTGGTTATAGTTATGGGCAAGATCTATTTATTTATTTATCTAGGTTTAATTCCTAGAGTGTCACGGCCAGAAATATTGAAGAACAAGACCAGTTAGGATCAGATAAAGCAAGCGGCAAGTATCTTCTCCGCCTGCCTCCAAAGAGCGTCGTGACGTTCACGAACTTGTATACACAGTAAGAATATGCTGTATTCTGGTGGGTGATGCATACCGCAGACGGTCCGCCGTTGTAGAGCATGCGCTTCTCGGTACGACAACTTGGGATCTTCTTCCTTTCTCCTCTTCGCGACTTGATCTTGCTGGTGCACACGAGAGTCCCGCGAACTATACGGCCATATTGGTTACTGGTAAAACATGTAGTCGATGCGGCAACGACAGACAACACACCTTATCGAATGTTGTTGACGATGGGAGACTCATCTTGATTGGCATCCCACGACGACAGGTGGTCAAGAATCAGCATCCCAACTAAATACCTCTTTTCACTCTTCGAAGAGCTCGAGTACGCTCGAACAGCGTAACCTCAGAGAAATTTGTACTCAGTTGATCTAGTGGTGCTAGTATCGACGATCCCGTGACAAATGGCGAAGGGAAGGATACAAACAAACCGTTCAAGATCACCGAAGTCGCAACGAACGTTCGTGGTCTCCACGTGTGAGAAACTCGGACACTCTCAATGTCAACTTTCGCTGGCATAAAGAATCACCTTTGAAGCTTCCCGTTGTCGCCATGAAGGAACCTGACGACAACTTAAGGCTCCACGACTCGGTTCGTTGCTCTGACCTCTACGGAAGTGAAAACTTAACAGAATGGCATCCATCTAGAGCGAGAAGCCTGTCCAACTCGCTGCCAAGGACGAGAATAATAAAGATACCCTCTGGACCCTTGTACCTATCCTCGGCAACGCCGGACGGAGATGCTGATTCAGGGGGGATAAAGTGATGAGTAAGATAGATCAATCATTCTGTATACATGTTTAGCTTCCAGTTTTCATTGTAAGTGTGCCGCGAGGTTAGCATATAAATTACATCAGAAGACAGCCTGGTACCACCCGGTGAAATGTAAAAGACTCATGTTAGTGAACAGGTATGGAAAGACGAGGTAAACGTACACGATCGTGTTGCATGGATGCAGTAAAAAGAAGTGAAGGTGGGAAGCGAAGGCTTCAGTTACGCTGAGACGGCGATCATAACAGGCTTAGATTCCTCGTGGAGCGTGAGCTGGTCGAGGGCGTCCTGGAAGTGATCGTCGTCCGAGTGAGACTCTGAATTATCTTCCTCTGTTTCCTCTGGCTCCGACTCATCGTCCGGAGGTTCGTCTTCGAAATCGAGCTGTCGAAGAAAACACATGGTGGTTGTATTAATGAATACCGGATCCGACCACATTTCTAGGAAGCATACGTACGGGGTCATATATAATGCGGATAATCAGGCTGCAGCTGGGGCAGATTGCGACGTCTTCGTAATTTGCAAGTTGCTTCCGAGAGATCTCAAAACGATCACCGCAGGGGCAAGGATAGTGGTAAACACTTTTTGCTTCATCCCAGCTCATGTCCTCGATCTCGATCTCGTCGTAGTACGCGCCCATCGTGAATCGAAGAAGAGGAGGTGATGGTCGGCAGCAACGAAATTTGATTGGTTGATCAATCTGAGTCAGTACGGGTGGCTGTGACATGCGTTCTTTGCTTCTTGTTCACCAGCACTACTTACGTCTTGCAATGGTGCGCTTCTTTGACGCCTGACGACTGGCCACACCACCAGACATGCATTGAATTATGTGGTCGCAGACAACGTTTTCATAGAATACGGAATCTGGACCCATCGCCACTTGCTTTTGAAATGTGGACGATTCTGAAGGCATCCTCGTCAGTTTCAGCCACATTTTCCTGGTCTGAATGGCAGCAGAGGCCGATAAGACCACGACCTCTCGTTTCTGCGCTCAATTAATGGATTGGTCCACCGATGGCTTTCGCCCCCTAACCAGTGACATCGAGACGTACAAGACCATAGTAACCGGTCGATGCAATTTTACCGAGAAAGAGGTCAGCACATGTAAATTTCCTTTACAGGCTACACAGATTCGTACATCAGCCTAACCGCACGACGCACCTGACCCCTGGGTCTTCCTGTCTCGTACCTCATAATGGTGCTTGGATTCTCACCACGACCATCTCGCTTGTCATCAAACGTTATTTGATGATGTGTCGGTTCTCATTTGCAATCGTACCAATGAGTGTGGTGCACTGCAGAGCCAACATGTTCGGTTGCTCGTCCGAACAAGGTTGAGGCGTTGCGTATGACGTGTCGCGGTCCTCCACACAGCTAACTGCGAGGTGTTGCTACTCGGACTCGTACTAGGTTCATATACAGCGTGAGCGAAAACCGTCGCTTGAGTTCTTTCCCTCTCTTTCAGAAATATGTTTTCTCCTCCGCGTAATTCTAGCTCCAGGGATGCGACCGCGCCGCCGAAGAGTTCCGTGGACAACACATTGCTGTCTTCTCCCCATACCGTAGTGGACCCAGATTTACCTGAGGGTGGTATAGAGGCTTGGTGTACGGTATTCGGAGCGTAAGATCATATCAGTTGCTCGGGTCGACATATGCCTATCAATATTATCACAGTTTTCTTGCCCAATTCTGTGGATTCGGGTGCGTGATACATAATTGACGTCCATATCTCAAGCTGCTACTCACACTCAAGCAGGTACACGAGTGCTTTTGGTGTATATCAAGGTGAGCTTACCTTCCAGCAGAGCACTTGCAATAGCTTGATCGCTGGAAATATGATCAGCTTTCTATTCGCAACAGTACCTTCAAACCGAGAGCTCGTCAGCTGTCTCGTAAGTAAAATTGGTTCTTCCTCATCACATTTTTGAGTACAATAGTATACAGATGGATTGGAAGCTTGGCCACGTTTCTCGTGACTGCAGTCGGCGTAATGTGTGGCCCACTATTCGACAATGGATATTTGTGAGACTGGTGCCAACCTATTGCCATCATGAATTCTTATCATTATCGCTAGCCACCTTGTGTACATCGCTGGTGCCGTTCTTCAATCCCTCTCGATCTTCATGTTGTCCCTGGTACAGCCAGGACAATACTACCAGGTATAGTTCTCTGAAGACGGATTTTCCTCTGAATAACGCTCGAACGCCGATCAGATCTTGCTTGCTCAAGGTCTCGCATCTGGCATCGGCCAGGGACTAATGTATGTCCCGAGCTTTGCCATCCTCTCGCACCACTTCAAGCGTCGGCGAACGACCATGATGTCCATCGTCAGCTCGGGCGTTGCGCTTGGCGGCATTGCAAATACCATCATGCTGAACAAGTTGTTTAATGGCCCCATCGGATTCAAGATGGGGGTACGCATCAGTGCATCGTTTATTAGCGTGTTATTGTTCCTATCGTGCATCCTCATGCGTACTCGGTATAGCGCCGTGCGCCCAGAGGCGTCTTCGATCAATTTCTGGAAGGCGACGAAGAAGTGTTTTACGGAGATTCCATCACTTTTGATGATTATCGGGTATGGCTTTTTCTCGACTTGTTCCTTGGTGTCGTGATGCCCATATCCTATCCTAGGTTCACGCTCTTCCAAGTCGCATACTTGTATCCGTTCTTTTATTTTCAGGTAGACTCTCTTAGACATGGGCTCAGTGACTCCTTTGCTTTCTACTCTGTGGGTCGCCATTTCATGCATTGCGAAGCCATTGCACTGACGGTAGATCATATAGCTGGTCATAATCAATGCGGGCAGTTTCATTAGTCGGATCGTGGCTGGTACCGTGATCCCCTTCGTCGGGGTCGTCAACCTCACGATCATCACGACTGTCGTATGCGCTATCTTGATCATTGGCATGATTTGGCTCGGCTCGGTGGCGAGTGTGGTAGTACTCGGGGTGTTGTACGGTTTTTTTTCGGGAATGAGTACGTGTTGTGCTTGTGTGCGCTGACGCGGGCGACGTTTAGCTCTTGACCGTCATAGATATCGCAATGATGGCGCCCATGTTGGGGCTGACGTCTGAGCCTGCAGAGCTTGGGTTTGTCGATTTTATTTTTCGTCGTATTAATCTTACAGGGTCTGACATGCCACTTTCTACCTTGGCGTCACAGTGTGAGAATGGGCGTGGGTTTTGCGATTACAGGTGCGTCTTTTTTATTTCCCTCCTTGTTTTCCCCGTCCCTGACATATGCTTTGTTCGATACAACCAAGGTATCGGTGGCTTAGTAGGTCAGTTGAGGTGCAGGCACGAGTGTACGTAGAGCCCTATGATCATGTGTTTGTTTGCCGCAGGCTCCCCGATATGTGGTGCCCTCCTGACGGGCCGTTACCTCTGGTGGGCCCCTGCGCTCTTTTGTGGGGTATGTCCGTTTCGGATGTTGGAGGGTGGTTGAGTTTGGCGTACCGCTTATTCTTTGGTACAGGCCCTCGGATTGGCAGGTGGCGCTCTGTTCATCGGCGTGCGCGTTTCGTTTGTCCACGCCGGTGCTGGTGAAGCGGAGAGGAGATGTACGAGTGGCGAAAGTGAAGAGGCGATCGGGGCTGAGAGCGGTCGTACAAAGAAAGAAGCCAAGGCGTGAGTGATGCTAAAGGTTGTACCCCTATTCCCCCTCCAAGGGTATCTTTGACCAAAAATCGACGATAGACACGTTTGAGTGGTGTCAGTACTTGTGTCGTGTGTATGTATAGACCAATAAGCCAGCAAGTCGCGTGCTTGTCGGTATGTTGCCGTATCGTGACACCGCAGAAGTATAAGCATCGCCTTTGATGGAACTTGGAAGTGACTTTTTTTTTCCTCCCTTTTTTCCCTTCAGCTCTTCGCAGCGAATCAGACTCGGGCTACAATTCACTTCAGTAATTCACGAGTTCCCCAGGCTTGTTGAGCTTCGTTGTACACCAGGTGCATATTATGAAGGATGGTCCCACTACCACGTCACGTCGGCACAACATGATCGATCACTAGACTCACCACGTTTCCTCCATCTCTAACTCGTAGCACTAGGCTGCAGTCTTGTTCGAGTCACTGTCAAGTAACAGGTCCAGGGTTTCATAACCTGCCAAGACGGCAAGTCAGTCCACATTCAGCTGTCCAACGGAAGCACTGCCCTTGTTGGCCCTCTCGGCTTGCGAGTAATCGTTGACTCCGTGCTTTCACGACTGTCTCACAGAGTGTTCCTTATCGCATCCCATGCCCGGGCCATCCACTTGCAGTCCGTGACTCCGTGAGTAATCATCGAGCCCCTGGCTTTCACAGTTGTCTCATAGACCGTAATAATAATTGACATCGTATTATCTCTGCCGTATCCCCGCGAGTGATGGCTGCTCAGCGCTTTCACAACTGTCTCGCAAATGGGATTATCCTTGTTGCATCCCATCTAGAATGTGAGCCATAGTTGACTCTACGCTTTCCTGGTTGTCTCACTCATCGTGTCGCCCTCGTTGCAACCCCGGCGCTCATCTAACATGTGAGTGATCATCGACTGCGCGCTTGGGAGAAATAGGACTCGGTCCACTTTTAGAGAATAAGTCAGGGAAACCTCCATCCATCCCTGTATCAATGATCTCTGCGACATTGTTGATGGGTTCGTGCCCGACGACGACCCGGAAGTTGAGTCCGATGCCACGAGCTCGGGCGACAACATCCATCATACTTCTGTGCCAACTTCACCCTACTTTACATGCCGAGCCTGGGTAGGCAGCCATGCCCATGCGCTGTGACTTATTGCCTGCCTCGGACATCCGTTCAACGCTGTCTTGCTTGAGTGGCAGTCAAATACACTAGGTGCAAGAGACAATTTTATCATCGAAAAAATATTGACAAAAATGATCATGAAAGGCATAATTATACTAAAATGACCATAACAGGAAAATTACAATATCATTGTATTGGAAATGTACCTTCAGTCTGAAAAATATTGTATTTCGACTACCATTGTAAAATTTTGTATTCTAATTTTCCTGTTAGGGTCATTTTGGTATAATTATGCCTTTTATGATCATTTTTGTCAATATTTTTTCGATGATAAAATTGTCTCTTGCACCTAGTGATAGCCAATATAAGCGCGTCGCTGGCGAACATGTAATCATAATTCAATGATTCTCGTACCAAGTCGATTGTCGTTTGACCTCTGTCGTCTTGCTTTCTTACTCTCCTGCTGTCTCGTCAACTCACCACTGCTATCGGCTATCACTCCTACGTTCATACTATGGCTATCGTTTCGTCACGTAGCAGTCATCGTTTGTACACCACTCATATGCTGCTCGATACCTCACTAGCCATATTAGCTTTGATGTTGTCACAAACATCACGTTGCTGTTCCTAGGTACTAATACAGTATGCGCTGTTCACCGGACCCCCTCGAGTCAGACTGCGAACATGTCTTGGCTGATCGAGAGCCCTCTGGCATGAGAATCTGCAGAAGTATTAATATGTGTGTTCCTCTCCCCGGTGTCTACGGCAAAGAGCGGCTGTGTGCGGACAGAAAGGGGTAAGACGTCACCCGAGAACCAAGGACGCAGTAGTGGCCTTCCGGGAACATGGTGGTGATGCACGCATAGCAACCTAGTCTTCCTTCAGACACGGCGGTCTTCAAGAACTTGAAATTGGTAGATCCCGTCGCAGGATCGGTGATGGAATCGAAGACCACGCGGTTGAAGAGCCGTAGCTGACTCTTTGGCACGAGGACTTCATGGGTGAGGTGAAGTTCGAGAAGATATTCAGCGTTGGAAGGGTGAGGACTTGTCGTCAGGAAGAATAAATGCCTGGAGGAGTGACCAGACAGAAGATGTCTCGGGTTAATGAAATGTCCCAAGACGTAGAGAGCAATAACCCATGCAAGTCACTTTGAGAATATTTGATTGCCTTACAAGTAATAGAGAGTTTCACTTTGTATATGATGTCATGCATGAAGCGACTGTTCCTTGAACCTCGCGCAATGATTCTGAGGATCGGCAACATACCATGGTCTTAAGTCACGTTAGCTCGTAAAACGTCTGGCTTGGAGTATTCTCGGGTTGGACACCAGTCGAAACCGCGTGAGTCTGGATACACTTTTCTGCGTCCGGGTACGTTCCCAAAGACTTGGCTCTTGCCCAGTGACCAGCTTGTTCGAGACAATAGTGCCCGTCGACCGGGGTGTCGATTGCCACTTCCGACGCGACGCGAGTGTATGTCGCAACTTTGGATAATTATCATGAATCTGTCGTGCGGTCGGCTTCACAAGTACTTGATATCACACCCACAAGATGAGGATTTAAATAATCGATGAAGCTTGCTTGACCCGGTCAACCACCTCGGAGCATCCTGAGTGCTAGCAAATTTGGTTCCCGAGCGTATGGTGGGCCTCAGTTGTAGTGGATAGCGCTCTATGTCGCTTCTGTCAATCCACGTCAGTAGATGTTGTGGCATTGTAGCATTGAACTAAGAGAAAAGAAAGAGTTGAAGACTTCCTCGTGATATCGAGAAACACTCTCGGATTGGTCCAATGGGCCGATAATTCGAGGCGACGCACTACACTGCCAAGTTCCAACCGTGTCGTACCAAGGAAACCATAAAACGACGTGTAGCGTTGCCTCGTGCCCGCCTGCAGTGCACGTTTGACTCTGAATCGCTCATCCATTTCTTGAACCAACAACTACCCTGGTCCCCCACCCTATCTCGCTCTGGACACACTTCTACTTTTCTTTTTCCTATTCGAAGACCACCTTTGTTATTGACACCCGGAGGACGGCAATGGACAGTTTTTCCTACACCGATAATGTCCGTGCTGCATTCGCCTCGTGTCTCCCATGTTTCAAGTTCACCGCATCGCGCTCCGAGAATTCTGCTTTGAATCCATCCTCGAATACGGAACCACGTTCTGCCTCGACCATTGCTAGGCCCTCGTCATCCAACGACCTCGAACATCTCCTTCGCGACTCAGACTCGGATGCCCTGTCGCTCCACTCCAACTTGGGCGCCGCCGCACGTCGCAGAGCGAGATACCGTCGACCGCCCAAGTTTTCCCTCACCCTGTTTGGGTACACTCTTTTTGGTCGTCCGCCAATATATCTCTCTGATGACGACGGGGATGATTCGCCTGGTATAGGTGGTGGGACTGCAAGGGCGTTGATCACCGCCTCGTCGTCCACCCTCGACTCCGACCCAACCGCGGTCGACGCGAGCACCATCGAGCGACTGACGTCGCCGGACCACTTTTCAGCGCTAGCTGCACAGCACGAGGGTGAGCGACAACTGCTCGAAGCAAAGGAAGAGGCTCGTCGAAACGCAGAGCGGAGGGCACGTAGACAGGAACGGAAGGCACGCGCGAGGGCCTCAGCTCTCGTGTCGGTCGATAGGACATCACATCGCCTGGACGTCGATACGTTCGAGGGATTCCAGGGGAGCGAGAGTGGGACAGTCCCCACGTCGATCCCTTTCCATCCAGTCGAAGTCGTCCCAGACCATCCAGATCTGGAGAGTCTCGGTCAGGATGGCGACTTGGATGACTCCAACGCCTCTTACTCTGGTGACGCCGACGATGCAGATTTAGGTGGGGAACTGTACACGCGGAACAAGAAGAAGCTATCTGCAGCACTAAGCGCATCGGGATCAGATTCACGCTCCCGCACCTCTGGATCGTTCTCCGCTGGGGATGCCTCGCACATCCAGAATTTCCCGATCCACAGCACCTACCAGTCTATTCCGTACCCACATATAGAGATGCACGTTCCCGCACCGGTGAAAAAGAGGCCCCATCGTGCATCAAAGCGGACGTCGACCGTCTCGTCGGTGACGTCACAGTCAACGTCAACAGCGCCGTACACACCAGTGGAGAGTATTACGGTGACTCCCGCAGTAGCTGCGTTCCCTGTTCCGCAGGAACGGTGTATCCATGACGGGAGACATGCTGATTTTCCCAGTTTGGGGCTCTCTGGCAGGCGGAGCCCCAAGTCGCTAGATCCCAGAGCGTTTATGGCGCATCGAGGATAGTACCACGGCACACATCGGCCAAGATGGACGATTGTGTGTCGATTACATACCCATGATTCTGTGCTCCAAAGGACACTATGTTCGGTTCATTGACGGTATGACGTGGGTTACTTGGATGCGGATTTACGACCATTTATGGCACACTATATGACTACTGTATTTTCTTTCCTTCAAACTTGTTTCAGGTCCGAACTGCCTGAAACGTATAGATAATAGAATGAGAAGTGGGCGGGTGTTCGGTCTCTTATGTGGCTCTGGTGTCATGATGTAAGTGGGCGCACGGGATTCCACAACCCTTCACAGGCAGATTCATCCGAACAGTGCAATGACCAATGTACAGTATATCGGACATGTCACGCAACTACAACCAAGAGCCAGAAGTGGGGCAAACAAAAGAAGGTAGAAAACAGGTTCCATTGCGTACATATACGTATGGCCGACACGAGCCCCCAATCTCTCATAACCGCACACTGTATGAACGCCTCACACCTTCCATCCCGAGTCAGCATGCTCCACTCCTCTCCTTTGGTACCCATGCCAACTGCTCTTGTGTCCACTGCTCTAACAGCTTGTCCGACGCCAATGGCATGCTAGCGCAACGTGTACTCGCCATCTGCATACCCCGTGCACATAGCGTCGCCCATGTCACATTCCTCGCCAACACCGACGAATCCCGGTTCGGGACGGTGTCCAAGATGGCGGAGTACGTCACGGGGAAGGTTTTGTAGCACATGGACCAAACTTTGAGATTCCGCTCCAAGGAAGGTGAGATACCACTGCATTTTCCTATCCGGTCCATACAGCACGTCTATAATGGACTGCACGACTTTCCATTCGGATGCGTCACATCATGCGTGGTTCAAGGTGATGGAGGGGACAGCGAACAGCGATGGTGGGCCTTCGTTGCTCGAAGACCCTGGCACAAATATCTCGACTTCACGGCCCGACGTAATTTGGGAGCGGGAGGCTACCTAGAAAACATTGGGCCGCGCACGAAGCTCACGTCGAAACATGTCGACGAACCCGCCTTTCCGGTTTCGTGCTGCGCCATACATGTACGCTGGCAAATCTACCTCCAATAACGCTTGGTCTGCTCGGTTATCGGTAGCTGTGTGCCGTTTTTGATGCCACCGACAACTTGGACCCACGACCTCACCGAAGCAGAACGGATCGAAAGTCGACCACTTGCTCATTTTGAAGGCCAGCCGCTCCGGTGCATGGGACAATTCGAGAGTCCCATTGGATTGAAGGTAGCCAAGTTGAGGTAAGAGGCATGACTGAGAATCAGAAGCTCAGGAGCAGTTGAATGATCCGACATTGCTTAAAAACTCACCTCTTTAGCAGACCACTGGATGGTGCTATTGCCTCATAGACGGGTCTGGTCACCAGACTAGGATGGTGCCCCGAGACTTGAGTGCGTGCGTCCCAGGGAATGAGATACATTTTAGGGAATATGATCTTGGGGGAGCCAGGAGTTGCAGAACCACTTGTTACGCAGCCTGAGTTGTACATATGTGGGACTTTACGTGATGCTGAGCTGCCACCACTCAGTCTGAGAATTGCTAGCAGGGATCGTCTTCTGAAGTGACTCGGCATATCAACCGTTCCGGATCATTGGAGCGCCTGCAGACTGAGCGAAGAACTCCTTCATTAAACTCGTAAATATCATTGCAGAAAGGACGCTTCTTCCATCCCACTCTACAGTCTTACCCCTCTAAAGTCGAGGTATGCTCCTCAATTTGGGCCACGAGGATGTTGCTGCATAATTCATAGATTCTTCGGGCCTTTTGTGAATGTTTCGATGTGTTAGCCTACAGTGGGTATCTGCTGGCGATTTTAAGCCGGCGAAAGCTCTCGTCAATTGGGGGCTGATTAGGGAACTACCAGCTAGCTGCAGTGGAAGTGAGACTCGTCGTGGTGACCACCGCACGGCTGGAGGCAGCTGGTCACATAAGTCGGGCGGAGTGATATTGGGGTAAGAGCGTTGACGCAGAGTAAATACCTAAACCGCGATCCACAGCTTGCCTTCCCTAAGTTCTCGTGCTTTCGCACGACTCCTTCTTCGGATGATCATGATCAAATCAACCAATCATGGATTCTTGATACAGAGCGGCCGCTCATCTTCAGTGTCTTTAGACCACACTCTACCCTCGATACATGCCTGGACCAGGAAATAGACGCAAAGCCAAAGCAATAACAAATGAAAAAGCCAGAGGAAAGACAAAGGACACTGCAAATGATGTCCAGGCTACCTCTACACACGCGGGCACCTACTCGCTTCAGTGTCTCACCCTCGAGGAAGATGAAATTACCAGGTGTGGCCAACTAGCAACCGAAGGTTATCCCAAACCGGAGCGTTGCAAGGTCCATCACGGACAGTACCGTGTCCTCTACAAGAAATACAAGGACGCGTCGAAGGTCGTCGATGATGTTAAGGGCGGCGCAGAGTTACCAACGAAGGAGCAATTTGGCCGGTACACAGACTGGCATGCGGCGCTCGAGAAATCACGCTGGGTGCGCACATATCTCGAGGCAATTCGTGTTGAGAAAGCAGGACGAACTATTCACCAGAAGCGGTTTTTCCTGAAAGGTGAGTTCGAATAGCCAGTGCAGTGACTGCTGAAATTGGACAATGGTTGTGCTGTATCCATTTTCAGTGGACGATGGCCACAGGCGCCGCCTAAAGTTGCTTGAAAGAGAGATGATAAGAGCAGTCGATGTGCTAGATGCACTTCAAAGAAGAGCCTTCGAGCTATATCAACACAATGTCACTTTACATGCCATGAACGATCAAGCACCATCGACAGCTGAAGTAGATTTGGAAAAGGAGTCCAAGCAGACGACCGAGGAAGTACTGGAGTCTATCTATAATCCAGATGCTTTCCGTGATTCGACGCTTCCGATTCCAAGGAAGAAAGCTCTCGCACTACCACCTACCCCACCAGTGGGAGATGAAGACTTGATCGACATGTCACTACGAGCGTAAGCTTCATGTAGAATCTCATTGTCCAACTCACAACCAATTCGGATGCTTGATACAGCCGAAAGGAGCACATGATCATGATCTTAAAATTGTTGATCGATTTCGAATCATTCATTGAGGTTTTTGAAGAAGATCCTCAGCAAAAGACAGGACTTAGCAGGACTCTGTTGGAAATGCATTTCTCCATCTATCAGCAGTTTGCTCGACGAATCATTTTCCATCAACCAAGCCTGTTCATGAAATCATTGGAAAGAGTTTCTTTCAAAGACCTTATTCTCAGTGACGACTTCTCGATGGAGGATCTCGCAAGATTTCTTAAGCTGTTCTTGGATCCTCTGGGATTTCCTCTAAAGTGGTTCAAAGATGCAGTTTTGGACGCACTCGCTATATCACGTCACGGTACAGCAGCCAACGTAGGTACTGTAGGTAAGTGTGAACATGTTATTTTAGTAAGAATAGCGACTGAGTCTTCTCAGACAGCCGGTTTCCGTTGCTTGGAGGCTGGGTTTTCAATCGCTCGCACACAGTCAGTATATCCAATCAAGCTTGGTGGGTATGTATCCATTCCATTCTTGATCAGTCCTTGTTTCCGACACTTCTAAATTCCTCTTCACGAATAGCTCCTGCTCAAAATACTTGAACCACCAGCCAACGTAGAAAATCGCTTCGTTCGGCTGTGCAATAATTTTGATGATCTCATTGGATTCCTTTCTTTTGAAACGCTCGGCCTTGTTCCAAGCCCGAGTTTTTGCCAAAGTCCGCCTCACTTCGACTTTGATGATCCTGCCCTGTCGCGAAATCACCTCTCCCTTTCCAGTATCATCGTTGCGGACATGGTGGCGTCACCTAAACCCCCACACCTGTGTGGGCCCATGCCAACAACCCGCCAAGCGACAAAGCGGGGCTGTATCGTATGGGCCCAGATCGAGACACGAGGATACATGTTTGGTGCGGTGCGAAACGAAAAAGACGCGTTCGTTGACGCGTTTTTGCGCGAGCTTCGTGCGCGGCAAGATCTATTCCAGGTCGTCCTTCGCTCTGAAACTGCCCCCGGCCGCGAAGTCGAGATGTTTGGATCAGGTACCTTGAACAACGAGGCACTGCCTGCGATGCGTTCGCGTACCTTTGAGGCTCCCCCTTCTCTAACTTCTCCGTTTGCGCCCACGTCGTCGAGTGGCAAGTGGGAGGTCTTCCGGTCCGCAGTGGACGTACTGTATGGCACGGGGATACGGATGCCCAACGGAGGGAAGAAGCAGACGCTGGACGGAGCGGGGAAGGATCTGCTGGGGTACCTTACCATTCTGGCGCGCGATCTCAAAGGGTGGTTCTTCCGCTACAAGACATTCCCGGTGACGTACTTTGTCATCTTGGATACTGTCCCAAACCGGGACCAGTCGGTATTGGCCAGGAACGTCTCGTGGGCTGCGCTACGCGCACGGGGGTATGCTGAAGGTGAATACACGCTACGCAAGTACGCGATGGCGTCCGACAAGTTGTTCGAGGAGTGTGCAAACAGGCGGTTTGGGTGGATGCCAAAGGACATGGAGTGGGGAATAACGAAGATGGAGGATCAGGTGTATGCAAGGGGCAAGGTGTGAGAGATGATGCTTTCTTGCCGAGTCTCAACTGTACATGAAAAGTTATTCGTGGCGAAGAAAGTGTAACACCTATATAAATGATTGGGTTGCATCATTCAACCCACGATTCAGCCAGTAAGTCATCGATTCACCAGCGTCACAGTTGCACCAAATTCCAGGTCTCGAAAACCGTCAACCACTGGGATCTCTGCGGAAGGATTCGCGTCATCCTCACGCCTTAGTAGGTCCACAAGTTATTTTTTCTTTTTCGTGACGTCTTGCATTCGTTTCGATCCACACATAGAGACATTCTTCACCGTAGACATCAAAGTGGAAGAACGTCTCTATCTGCAGCGACGTTTCTGGCGCATCAAGGATAGTATCACGACACATCGGCCAAGATGAACGAATGTGTGTTGGCTATACATCTATGATTCTGTGTTCTAAGGGACAGCATGTTCGGTTCTTTGGGGGTATGTATGACATGGGTTACTTGAATGCGAGCATCGATGTCCATCAAGGTGATGGTGTCCTGGCGTCTAGTGGCACCTTTGGTATCTTGCAAAAACAACACTGGACAGAATCATATTGAAGACGGCTGACAATCGACTCGCTTCCATTTTGTACGCGTGCCAATAACATCTTGATTCAAGATCATTGCGGAAAGGCTGCTCCTTCCATCCCACTCTTGAGCACGATCTTACCCCTCTACAAAGTCGAGGTACGTTCCTCATTATCACAAAGAAATTGCTGCACGCTTCACGGGGCCTCGAGATCCTCAGGATTCACAGGGCGGGGTGCTGAAACCCTTTGTGGATGTTTTGATCCGTTGCCCCGTTTCCTGCCAGTGAGTGGGCGCACGCCAACCCAGCACCCTCACGGAAGCCGTTTGGCAGTGTTTGAGTGCGAGTAAGATCCTGGGGCCGAGTTGGGACTAGAAGCTTGAAGTTTATAGAATAGTCGTGAAGACTTCAAAGCTTCGACTTCGTTTCGTGTTCACGTTTCGGCCACGAACTGACATATTGTTTGTCGTTATAACCGCTCCGACTGACGAATGCACAATCATTCCATCAACCAAGTCTGTTCATGAAATCATTGGAAAGAGTTTCTTTCAAAGACCTCATTCTCAGTGACGACTTTTCGATGGAGGATCTCGCTATATTTTTTGGTCTGTTCCTGGACCCTTTAGCATTTGCTCTAAAGTAGTTCAAAGATGCGATTTTGGATGCACTCGCTATATCGCGCCACGGTACGGCTCCCAACGTTGGTGGTGTAGGTAAGCGAGAACGAGCTATGTCAGTCAAAATAAATGACTGACTCCTTTCAGAGAGTCGGTTTCCGTTGCTTGGAGGCTGGGTTTTTAATCGCCCGCACACATCTAGTATGTCCAGTCATGCTTGGTGGGTATGTATCCATTCTTGGTCAGTCCCTGTTTCCGACACTTCTAGATTCCTCCACGAACGGCTCCTCCTCAAAAATCTTGAACCACCAGCCGATGTAAAAAATCGTTTCGTTCGGCTGTGCAACAATTTTGGTGACCTCATTGTATTCCTTTCTTTTGCAGTGTTCGGCCTCGTTCCAAGCCCAAGTTTCTGCCAAAGTCGTCTTCACTTCGACGTTGATGATCCTGCCCTGTCGCGAAATCACCTCTCCCTGTCCGGCATCATCGTTGCCGACATGGTGGACGCATCTAGACCCTAGGCATGCCTGGGCCCGTTCCGACAACCCGCCGGGCGACAAAATGGGGCTGTATCGTATGGGCCGAGCTCCAGTGTCGAGGATACATGTTCGGTGCAGTGTGAAACGAAAAGACGCGTTCGTCGACGCGTTTTTGCGCGAGCTTCGTGCGCATCCAGGTCGTCCTTCGCTCTGAAACTGCCCCCGGCCGCGAAGTCGAGATGTTTGGATCAGGTGCCTTGAATAACGAGATGCTGCCTGCGATACGTTGCCGTAACTTTGAGGCCCCCCCTTCTGTGACTTCTCCGTTTGCGCCCACATCGACGAGTGGCAACTGGGATGTAGGTTGGTCCGCAGTAGACGTGCTATATGGCACGGGGATACGGATGCCCAACGGAGGGAAGAAGCAGACGCTGGACGGAGCGGGGAAGGATCTGCTGGGATACCTTACCATCCTGGCGCGCGATCTCAAAGGGTGGTTCTTCCGCTACAAGACATTCCCGGTGACGTACTTTGTCTTCTTGGATACTGTCCCAAACCGGGACCAGTCGGTGTTGGCCAGGAACGTGTCATGGGCTGCCCTACGCGCAGGTGGGTACGCTCAAGGCGAGTATACGCTACGCAAGTACGCGGTGGCGGCCGACATGTTGGTTCGATCGGTGCGCACAGGAGCGGTTAGGATAGATGCCAGAGGAGATGAAGTGGTAAATACCAAAGATGCAGCCTCAGATGAGGATGAGTTCATGTAGTAGCGTTATGTGAGAGGCAAGGTTTTCAACTTTTCATGTATGTAGTAGGTCGGCCATGTGTACAATTGGTGGCACGAATGTCGTCGCCCTTGAAGCTTGAAAGGCAGCACGGGTTTCCAGATACTTGACCTGCTCCCGATACCCCTAGGCTATACGAGGTCGAGCTTGATCATGGCATATACCACACCTAAGCAGGTATTCGATTTTCAATCTGTATTTGCTACCTGCACTAGGCTAGATTCTTGGTATCGGCGCGTTAACGTTCTGGTAACTTGTTGATCGAGAGCCCGGTCTTTCATCGCTTTGCGCGTACATGTCGCTAGCCTCTAGTTCCTCTGAGTCACTCGGTGTTCCATCTCACGGCCTCGTTCGTTTGCGCGCGCGCCGCTCTAGGAATCTTGGGGACTGGTGGGGAAAGGGGCTCCCAGGATCCCTTGCTCTTGACGTCCTTGACCCCCCCGTGCCTGCGCTCTTGAGTTAAGGTTCATCTCAGACCCTAGGCGCCTAGGCTTCACTCGCTCTATCAGCTTACATATGAACACGGACATGGGCCAAAGGAGTCATAGCATAGCGGGCGCCGATCATCGCAGCCATCGCACTACCCGACATGTTTATTTCTCCTGTGTGCCAGCTACATGTACGTCGTAAGAAAGAAACCGAAAAGCAGGAAGAAATCAACGAAGTAAAGAAAGGGAAAAAAAAGATGAACGCAACGGACAACACCCACGCCGACCCTGAAGCAGCTCAGCTCCGGATACAGCCCCCAAACCGTAGCCAGCCTCAGTCCATTCCGCTGGGATCCGTGTCGACGAGACTGTACTGTCTCATCAGTGTACATTCCCCGCCGTTCTCCAGGTCGATGTTATAAGCGTAGAAGTAACCCTCGGAGGAGATCACCATCACCTGTGGGAGGGTGCTGCATACCGATAAAAACGGTACGTAAACCAACGACATGGCCGCAACCAAATCGTGAGCGATCGGACAAAGTCAACGAATCAGACCAGATATAGAATGACACTCACCCGCTCAACCCAACCACACACCGTGCGCCGCTCGTCGGTAGCCTCAAAAACGCAAAATCACGAGCCGGTTCCCAAAGCTCCGTGAGCGTGTTCGGCAGATACCCTCCGACGGACGACGAAATCGACTTGGTCAGATGCAACGACCGCCGTCGAATCGCCAACGACACGCTGTTACCCTTCTTTCGTTCGTCGACGAATGAGTCGTAGTCGCCCGTACGTCCATCTTCGGGGTCTCTGCTGTCCACAGATTCCATCGGACTCGAGGGTCGGTCTTTTTTGGTGCCTGTGCTGCTCCCCGGTCCTTGTCGAGGGCCGAGTTTGAATATGTGGACGGTGTCGTGGGCAGAGCTGACGGCCAGTAGACTCCCCATGGCGTTGAAAGACATACTATAGATCCGGGCCTCTCGTGTGCCCCTTCGGAACTGCCACAGCCGCTCCGCACCGGGGATACTCCATACACGAATGACGGTCCCCTTGTCGGATGCTGTTGCGAGGAGTGTGCCTGATGGTGAGATTGCCAACGCAGAGAGTGGTGATTTATGTGCGCGGATGATGTTCGTGAGCGTTAGGGTGGTTGTCGAAAACAGGAGGACATCGCCAGTCGCTGGTTGTTGCGGTGTACTCGAAGGAGACGTCGACGCGGAGGCGGGCATCGAGGGTGATGGGATGGGCGAAGGGTATGCGAGGTACGAGTTCTCGGCGTTTGGGGAGAGCGCACATATTGCTGTGGAAAACGAGTAAGGGATATAGTCAACTGAGACGAAATTGGGTATTTACCGTCAGGGTTAGGTGCGGTTTCGATAACATGTAGAAGACGCATATTGGATATATCATAAATGTAAATTTCGGTCTCGAGAACGATGACGAGCGTTTTCCGGTTCAGCTTGACGGCAAGAATGGAGGAAGGGAAGAGAAGCTCGCAAATCATTGACTGACGCTGCGACACGAGGCTGTTGAGTCAGGAAACGAATCGAGAGCAAGATTATGCGCACACCTTTGTGTTTACGATCTGCAATTTCCGGGGACTGGATTGATGCTGATCTGCAGCGCCGACGAGAGCGATGAGCGAAGTGCAGAAGAGCATCTCCACGATTCCGCGTGCACCATCGTCTAGAGGCATTTGGTTCACATTGAGGTGTACGTTACAGGCCAGGACACCGCGGACGCACTCATGGTATAGACTCTTCCGAAAGGGTCGCAATTGGTGATGCTATAACCTTTGCGAGTGCCAACTGAAATGCATCTACGATGAGAAATGAGCAAGAAAAGGGGCTGCATGGGACTGAGAACATACGAGTAATCCTGGTTGAAGTTTGCAAAGAGCATGTTGGGATTCGTTCTCTCCGCCATCGTAGTCGTTGGCCGGCGATGAGGTCGAGCAAAGCGGTCCCTTCTTTGGAAGGTGGACAAACACAGACAAGCATTGTGCTCTCCTGGCTGTCCCGCACCAGATGCAGGGGACGACACGGTCCTACAATTGCTACTTGCTCGGCCAAAGATACTGGATCTCAGTCCGCCAGCTTCACAAACGATAGGTAGATACTACTTTTCGAGTCAGAGTGGCAGTCTTTGCATTGGCGGCATCGGCTCGGTGCGGGTGACCAAATACGTGTAACGACTGCTTTGAATCCGTGGATTCCGACCTCTCTTCTGTACTGAGCACCAGATTCACAACACCCAGCCATGTTCTCCGCCGTTCGCCAAGTCGCTCGTGCTCGACCTTCACACTCTCTGCGAGCTACAAGACCCCGTGCTCCCGCGGCCTTCCGTCTCCCCGTCTATCGGACCATCGTCAGTGCGTGTTGTTCAGTTCAGCCTCATGCTCAGTCATTTTAGCCTTGCAGTAACATATACTATCTCAACCAGCGAAAAAGTACACGGAAGAACATGAATCTGTCGCCTTCGATGATGCTACGGGCTTGGGTACCATCGCCATCACAGACCACGCCCAACAAAGTCTCGGGGACGTCGTTTTTGTCGACCTCCCCACCGCAGGATCAAAAATATCCAGAGGAGGTGAGCCTCGTCCGAACACACGTTCAGGGTCGTCGCCTGTTGGAATTGGTGCGGCTGAACTAATACTCGCTTGTAGAAACGATTGGTGCCGTGGAAAGTGTCAAAGCTGCTTCGGATATCGTTTGAGTGGATTTTTTTAAATCCTAAGTCAGAATACTGAAGTTTGTGCGTGCAGTATGCTCCTGTCTCCGGTGAGATTGTGGATGTAAACCAAAGACTCGACAGCGAACCCGGCCTGGTGAACCGTTCTCCAGATGACGAAGGTAAGCAGCCAAAACCTGAGGATAGTGTATGCTCTGAAACTGCGAGAACTAGGTTGGCTCTGCAAAATCAAACTGTCTGAGCCAAAGGAGGTATGACTTTGAGTGTCTCATCATTGCCTTCAGCTAATAAGACTTGCAAAGATCGATGAGCTGCTGACGCTGGAAGACTACGTCAAGACCTACGAACCGTAATCACTTCCGTCCAACCATATGGCCTCAACTGCCATCAATCGTGCCTCCACTGTACACCCCAACGCAACGGGGTGACTATCGGGAATGTCTGCGATAATGTAGTACCTAGACACGCGTAGATTAGATAAAATCATTGGCCACGCACAATAGTTATTCATTCGACTTTCGGGAACACAGACTCCTCATGATCAGCTATTGCAATCATCGATTCATCAATCATTAATCAACAGCCAACACCTATATTCTAAAACAACAGTCCTTTGTCGAACTGATACTTGTCACTCAGTGAGCGCTCTGATGCAATTCAACAACACTTGTGTAGAGTCATGTGAATGCGGTCAGTACTCGTCAAATCTGGTGGGAGCCGGCTATGTTTTGTGGGGTATGTCTGGTTACGAGAAGGTGATCGTAAGTTGAGTAGGGTTGTAGCCTGTGTACAGCCAATCGCGCTGATCATCGGCAGTGATGGGTGGTGCATCTGTCGGCCTAGGCGCTTCGCTTCAACACAGGAGTGCAGTTGCCCACCTTAAGGGGATGCGGTGAGAGGGTGGAAGTGTCCAATCTACCGCGATAAGACGAGATGGATTTTTCTAGGCAGCTCTCGGAACTGGTGCTGTCTAGCTTCCCGTATCATCATAACGCACGTGGGTCTGCACGTCAGAGGTTTTGTAACCATCACGGACCCAAAAGCATATGAAATTGTTTGCTCAGTATCGTCCAGGTGCGTCTGCTCAGAGCCACGCGACTGAGCGGACGAAGGTGACAAAAAATCTTAGTTTTTGTCCGTGCTCAATACCGAGTCGGAGGCTGTTGGATGGTATAAACAGCTGGACATTCAAAATAGGTGCTGTCAGATCTTGCAATAACCGGGACAGCGCCATCATTCGTACCTCCGTGCTACTCACTGCAGAGACTTACGATGGAAAGAGTTGCCTTTTGTGATCCCTGCCAGCAAACCCACAATGACAACGATCACGCGCACCTCATACTTAGGTTACAGCGACAGTCCGATATCGTGCGATATCGGACTATCGCGCAATCGCAACAATACCGGACCATCGCACAATCACAATTATACGCGACAGTCCGATATCGCATGTACGGTTGTGATTGAGACCAGCGCAACAGCCGTGACAGTGAGTCTGCGGCCTAGGCGAACCGATTCAAATCTACGCACACTTTCGTTCACTCGAACTAGGTCCGATGAACTTGTACTGCGCACAGATCTCAATAACAAATACACGCTTGGTTTTACTTCGTAACCACTGGCTCGGTAAAACACGTCAAGCAAGTGTTTGCCGCCATCAGGCGGCCTGTCCGATTGGTGGTCACCAGTCATGGATTGGAGCAGGCTACGTAGACGCACAGCTTCAATGACTTATGCTGACTGACTCAGCAACACCCCTGGACTCGAGTTTATAAAGCCCTTCTCTGTTGGCCTTCGCTCCTCAAGTCCTGACCGATAACTAACCAGCTCTAACAACAGGCATTTAAGCTTTGACGTTCAAGTCCCAAACAATATGTCGGAGCAAATCACTTTATATGACGATATAACCGGGGTAAGGTGTTAGAGCGTCTATGGGAGCACGAGCGCTAATCGCACATCGTACAAGACGGCTGCATTTGACTATAGGGTATGTCAGCCGATGTGTTGTGCTAGGCAGGTTACTGATCACATCAAATACGTGCCTTGAAGGTCAAAATCGCTTTAGAGGAAGTCGGAGCGAAATACAAGTCATATGGCATTGACCTTCGCGACAAACCAGAATGGTTCGCGAAGCAACTCAATCCGTGGACTGGAAGGGTCAGTGACAAAACCCGTCGTCCGTATCGTTGGCGCGCTGCTCAAGTGTCCCTGCGTTGGGTTAGGTTCCTGTTATCACCTACGGAGGGCCCGACGTGCCACCCGACGAGCCATCCGCACTTTCTTTCAAACTCCCAGATTCAGATGTCATCCTCGAGTTCCTTGCCGATCTATTCCCAAATTCCGGCCTCCTCCCGCCCGTCTCCAACCCGACCGCGCGTGCTCGCGTGCGGTTCTTCATCTCCATCGTCGCGCTCAGCTTAGTGCCCCCCGGGTTTGAAGTAGGCGCCAGGGTACCAGGCGCTTTGGAGAGGCTAGTCAAGGGACTGGATGAAATCCAAGCGTTGCTTCCAGATCCCGATGCACCTGATGGAGGGGAGTACGCCATAGGAAAGGAGTTTACAATCGCGGACTGTGATCTCCTGCCTCTGCTAGTATTCATACATGTTACTGTCAAGGCGGATGTCTGGACATGGGAGCCTGACACGGGGAAGAAACTCGAGGCGATACTGGCAGAGCCAAAGTTTGATAGATTGAGGAGGTACCAGAAGGTGTTGTTAGAGAGGGAGAGCGTGAAGAAAGTGATTGATTTCGTGAGTGTGCCCTCTTCTTGGTGTTTTGGTGGTTGCTTACATTTTGGTATTCAGGAGCTCTTGGTGGCTAAATGGAAGAAGGTATTCAGCCCGAAATGAAAAGAGATTTCATGGCTAGATTAGATTCTCGACAACATGTGTACCCAAATTGATTTTTGTTTCGTTGCCCATACTCACCACACGAAGTAAATCAAGTGCAGCACGAAAGCCGTGCTCAAGTGAGCTACCGATATTAGGGCGAGCTCCCTGTATACGTCGTCAAGTAATGAACGCCGTTACAGGATGTCACACTACCACGCGTTGCCGAATTCAAGTTTCGCTCGGGACAAAATGTTACCTTGTTTACAAGGGGGGGACAATAGTGGCTGTGGGCACATCGAAATCGACATGTGGGAGTTTCGACCTATATTATGTAAGGAATTAAGTAAATTCCACGACTGTTCCAAAGTCTTTCCCACACGGTAAGAGACGAGCGAACGTGAGGCTCTATGACGCTCCGACCGCCAATAAATTGATGCAATTTTTTTATAAGGTGCACGACTGTAAATCATGTGCGCGATTTCTTCCCAATGAAGCATTAACTTATGTGCATGGATGTTTTTATTTTATTTTATTTCTGCCGAAATTATTGTACTACCAATTAAACTTCTAAGTAGTGTAAATGAAAGCATGTTATATGACCGCATCTTGGCGGAGGGGGCTCAGAATGCGCTTGCTCGTAGAATCATCGCGGTAGGGCGGGTGGTGTGCTGGGCAGGGAAGGAGGGAGGCGAGCAAGTGGTCGATGCATTTCGTGTAGAGGAAGGTGGAGAGAACCGGGAAGACCTCCAGTGCGGGGATGGACAAGGGAACCACAGGTACAGATACGGTAGATCCCACGACATCGGGGCGAACGATGTTGGATGCGGGCAGGATTGGTAGATTCGTGCAGTGAGTGGCGAGGACGAGGTTGTGTCTGCCTACTCGGGTGCGACGGCCGTAATCGTCTCTTTCGCGATTCCGCGGAAAGACGGTCGAGAGGGGTATCTCGGGAGGGTCATTTGACAGGGATACAGCCAAGGCCGGGTCCGACACATCCACATCTCCCGAGGAGCGGGGCCTATACCCTCACTGCTTCGCCTGAGAGACTTGGTGTTGTCAGGAATCTGGACTTTGATCTGGCGATGGGAGGGATGTTTTCCTCGTTGAATCGGCGAGCAAAGTTGGAGGTTTGGAGGACACTGGTGGGGGTGATACACGTTTATCTTGTATGAGTGAGGACTTTTAGGAGGCGGCACTGACAGACTTGGTGCATTTCGATGCAGCCGCCAGCGTCGTTCGATTGATGCTGTATTACATAATAATATCACGTGCGAAACTCTGGTGCCGAGCCGTCACATTCAAATTGTTAAGGGGGTGCAGAAGCTCAGCGGGCTTGTTGGGTCGGCCACTTAACAAAAGATGATATTGTCGAAACTTGGCCCAGCGAAGCCCATGGGTGGCGGGAGGCATAAAAATTGCATGAGAGAAAAAAAAATCGCGCACAATGATTACATCAAAGTCTCGCGCCTGAAAAAAAAGAATATTGTGCTATTTTATTGGCGGTCGGATCGACGGCTTGCCTCATAGAACGGTCTGGTCACCAGACTATCCGAGTCATAGTTGTTCCATGTACACACCTACTTTTCCCCCATTCCTCAGTCGCTACTTATGCTATATAAACACATACTTGATCATGTACCCCGACTGTATACTACAAGTGAATCAACCCCCTGGGACGCCGTCCATTGTAAAATTTAAATACTGTGCAAATTTGTCACATGTCCGATAACTGTAAACAAGGTTTCTGCCGGTCCCCGGCCCTTAATCTAGTGTAAAGATATATCGTAGATATTACTTAGACGTAGCGAGCAGCCAAGTCGTGAGTATGCGGTATTGAACAAGTGCAGGATTTGCTCATCATAATGGTATATGCTTGATATACAATAGTGAGCAAGTATGTCTGGGTTATTACAGATCAGACGAATCTTGAGAGGTCCGAGGATGTCATGATAGGATTCATTGGGTGTGATCAGTGCATGTGTGACAGCCGTGGCAGTGAGTCTGTCGACACGTATGGCCGATATCGCACGCATCTACGTCATCCCTCCCTGTAAGCCTAAAGTTGCAGATAATATTATTCCCCCAACCTCGCCCCGGGCTTCCGACTCAATGCAGGATGAGTCAGATGCATAAGTCGTTGGTCATGGATTGCGGCAGGGTACGTAGACGCACAGCTTCAATGACCTTATGCTAACTGACTCAGCAACATCCATGGATTCGAGTATATAAGGCCCTTCTGCTGGCCTTCGCTCCTCAGGTCCTGACCGATCTCTAACAACAGGCGTTTAAGCTTCAAGTCCCAAACAACATGCCAGAGAAAATCGCTTACTATCATGATGAACGCCAGGTAAGGTGTTGGAGCGTCCGCGAGCGCATGAGCACTAATCGCACATCGCACAAGATATCTCCTTTCTGCCACAGAGTATGTCAGTCGATTTGTTGTGTTAGGCAGGTTGCTGAATACGTGCCTTAAAGATCGAAATCGCTTTACTGGAAGCCGGAGCGTCATACACGTCGCGTGGCATTGACCTTCGCAACAAACCAAGATGGTTCGCGCAAGTCAATTCGCAAACAGGAAAGGTCAGTGACAAACCCGGCCGTCCGCATCGTGGACGCATTGTTCAAGTGTCCCTGCGCTGGGTTAGGTTCCTGCTATCACCTATGGAGGGCCCGACGTGCCACCCGAAGAGCCATCCGCACTTTCGTTCAAGCTCACAGAATCACTCATCATCCTCGAGTTCCTTGGCGATTTATTCCCAAACTCCGGCCTCCTCCCGCCCACCTCCAACCCGACCGCGCGTGCTCGCGTGCGGTTTTTCATCGACGTTGTCGCACGCGAGGTAATGTCCCCCGTGTTTGAATTAGGCCGCGGGATACAAGGCGCTTTTGAGAAGCTGATCGAGGGACTGGATAAAATCCAGACATTGCTTCCAGATCCAGATGCAGCTGAAGGAGGGGAGTACGCTAACGGAAAGGACTTTACAAACGCGGACTGTGCAATCGTGCCTCTGCTAGCATTGATAGATATTGCCGCTAAGACGGATCTCTGGAGATTCGAGGTTGGGACGGGGAAGAAATTGGGGGAGACACTGGCAGGGGAAAAGTTTGATAGGTTGAGGAGGTATAAGCAGGTGTTATTGGAGAGGGAGAGCGTGAAGAAAGTGATTGATCTCGTAAGGGAGCCTCTTTTTTCGAGTGTTTTGGTGGTTGCTCACTTTTTTGGTATTCAGGAGCGCATGGAGGCTATATGGAGGGTCATGTTCGCTCGGAACTGAAGAGAGATTTCATGCCAAGGCGAGAGGGATTCTCGAGGACACGTGTG
>JBBPLK010000073.1:34674-47859 GCA_038089735.1 Exsudoporus frostii
TTAAAGGTCAAGCCTTGACAGATGGTCGATGCAACGGAGCGAAGTCTTCTGTCTTTCTGAGTCATTCGTTTCATTCTCATTACTGTCGCTCTCTGCCGCGAGATCCAGTAAAAGTTCGGGATCCTTGGCGTTAGATAGAGACACAGTGATCGTACCAAAAACATTAACCAAGTGGGAACTTTTCAGGGGTCGTCTCTGCACCCGATCCGTACCACTGAGATCTAATAGTTGGGGGGATGGATGGCTCCCAATTTTGAATCTCTTTGACATGTCAGCGTCAGATTACGACCGTTGGTGTGGTGAATGTTAGGAAGCCGTGCCACTCTCCGAAATGCACGTTATTTCTTGTTTACTCATGTTTGAAACAGAAGGCGTTGAATAAGCCGCGCTCGTCCAAGAAAGATGTTGGGTTTGTTCTCGTCTTCCACAACGACGACGACAGCGTCGAACAACCAACTCCTGATTTTACTTCTACCTGTCTCCTTCTCTTTGCTTTACTTCTTATTCTTTGTAGCATAATCTCACCAAAATGTCGGGTCGACCCGCCGGAAAACCAGACCTCTCTGGATACAACTACGGCGCCATCTCCTCCCTCGTCCTCACAGCTGACCGCTCTGCACTTCCACGACGAGACAAGGAACCGGATGGTGCGCCAACCACCCTCGCAGGTCGAATTGACCCCAAGGAGATGGGCTCGCGCGTCCAACGAGCCGCCCCAAAAGATATCGAAAAGAAGAAGAAAAAGGCAGGAGACGCCGGGAGACACGACGCTCTTGAAAAGGCAGCATCCATAAAGCGTCGTACCGAGGCTGGCTTTGGGTTTGCCGATGTCATTGAGGCAACTCAGGACGTCGAGGGATTGACATACCGACCGCGCACCGCAGAGACGCGGGAGGTTTACGAACTTTTTCTCTCAGCAGTTCACCAAACACTTGGCGATCAAGCGCATGATGTCATCCGTAGCGCCACGGATATGGTCCTGGAAACCCTCAAAAATGAGAACTTGAAGGACTTCGACAAGAAAAAGGAAATCGAGGATATCATGGGTGGTATTTCCAACGACACCTTCTCCCAACTTGTTGCTTTATCGAAGAAGATAACTGACTACGGTGCCGAGGACGAGCAAATGGTAGACCCGGACATGGAGCGGAAGGATGCAGAGATTGACGAGGAAATTGGAGTCGCGGTTGTCTTTGACGAGGAGGAGCAAGAGGAAGAAGATGAGGAAGGCTACGAAATTCGGGACGAGACTGACGATGAAGAAGAGGACGATGAGGAGGCAAAGGAAGAGGGAGAGGGAGACCAAGATGCCGGCCCCGATGAACTAGTTATCGGTGGGTCTTCCGCTGCCTCTCAGGCAGCCAAAGCCAAAGCAGATAAGGACCTCGTTTCTCCACACACCATCGATGGCTTCTGGGTGCAGCGACAGATATCTGAAGTTTATTCGGACCCGGTCACAGCTGCAGACAAGGCCGCCGCAGTCCTTTCCATCCTTGGTTCAGAATCGGGTTTGCGAGACTGCGAAAATCAGATGATGGAGTTATTCGAATACCAGAGCTTCCACGTCATCACGAAGTTCTTAAAGAACAGAGACGTCATAGTCTGGTGTACCAAGTTGATGCGGAGCGATGCAGATGAACGAGTGAACGTAGAGGTGGCGATGCGGGAGAAAGGTGTTGGGTGGATTCTGAGGGAACTCGCAGGAGACCGTCAAGCTAAGAAGACTCACGACGATGCAATGGATGTCGACGTTAAAGAGGCCAGTGCGGCCGTTCCCAAGACAGCAACTCTCGCGCCTGGATCTACGGTCCAACCGAAGAAGATTATCGACCTCGAGAGTATCGCGTTCAGTCAGGGAGGGCACTTGATGTCGAACAAAAAATGCAAGCTTCCTGACGGCTCTTTCAAGCGTTCTCGGAAGGGCTTCGAGGAGATCCACGTTCCTGCGCCGAAGAAGTATGCTGGCAGTGAGGATGAGTTTGTTCCTATATCCAAGTTACCCCAGTGGGCACGGGCTGCGTTCACTGTTCCGAGGCTCAATCGGGTGCAGAGCGAGTTGTTCCCTGTCGCGTTTGGCACTGATGAACCACTACTCCTTTGTGCACCGACCGGTGCTGGAAAGGTGAGCCGAGTTATCATACCTTGAGGCCGTCTCTCATGTGGTGCACCAGACCAACGTTGCGATGCTGACAATTCTCAACGAGCTGGCAAAATACAGAGATGAAGACACTGGCGAGTTTGCGCTCGACCAGTTCAAGATAGTCTATATTGCCCCTATGAAAGCCCTCGTACAAGAGATGGTTGGCAACTTTACCTCCCGTCTTACCTCCGCTTTTGGTGTCAAAGTCGGTGAGCTGACCGGTGATTCTCAAATGACGAAGCAGCAAATCACCGAGACACAAATAATCGTGACGACACCGGAAAAGTGGGACGTCATCACTCGCAAGAGCACAGATACCAGCTATACGAATCTTGTTCGCCTCATGATCATCGACGAGATCCATCTATTGCACGACGAACGTGGTCCTGTTCTGGAGAGCGTCGTCGCGCGTACTATTCGGAGGATGGAGCAGACTGGTGACTACGTTCGGCTTGTTGGGCTGTCTGCAACGTTGCCCAATTACCAAGATGTAGCTACCTTCCTCCGCGTGGACGAATCAAAAGGACTCTTCTACTTTGACGCCTCCTATCGTCCATGTGGACTTCAACAACAATTCATCGGTGTCACCGAAAAGAAAGCTATCAAGCGATTCCAGGTCATGAATGAAGTTTGCTACGAGAAACTCCTTGACCAAGCGGGGAAGAACCAAACCCTTGTCTTTGTTCATTCTCGTAAGGAAACTGCCAAGACCGCTCGGTTCATACGCGACATGGCCATCGAAAAGGAGACAATTACTCAATTCGTTAGACCTGACTCTGCTACGCGAGAGATCTTGACAGAGGAAGCGGGAAATGTCAAGGATGGCAATTTGAAGGACCTCCTTCCCTTTGGATTTGCAATTCATCACGCGGGTATGTCCAGAGAGGATAGGACCCTTGTGGAGGAGCTTTTCGCGGATGGTTCCGTACAGGTGTTGGTGTGCACAGCGACCCTCGCGTGGGGTGTCAACCTGCCCGCGCACACTGTCATCATAAAAGGAACGCAGATATACAACCCCGAGAAGGGCCGGTGGGTCGAGCTGTCCTCCCAAGACGTTCTACAGATGCTTGGACGTGCTGGACGGCCGCAATACGACACTTACGGCGAAGGCATTATCATCACGAATCACTCGGAGCTTCAGTATTATCTATCACTAATGAACCAGCAGCTGCCCATTGAATCGCAGTTCGTGTCCAAATTGGCGGACAATTTGAATGCAGAGATCGTGCTTGGGACAGTTAGGAATCGCGACGAAGCAGTACAATGGTTGGGGTACACATATCTGTGAGTATTTTCGTCCCACTCGTGAACTTTTCCTATATCTGACATACGTCATTAGATACGTGCGTATGCTCAAGTCCCCTGGGTTGTACGGAGTGGGAGTCGACTACCAGGAGGACGACGGCGGCCTCGTTCAGAAACGTGCCGATATTGTTCATTCTGCCGCAGCACTCCTTGAGAAATGTCACCTCATCAAGTACGAGCGTTCTTCCGGTCGATTCCAAAGTACAGAACTCGGTCGTATTGCGTCGCATTATTATGTAACCCACAACTCGATGGCAACGTATAACCAGCACTTGCGGCCGACAATGTCAACGTTGGAACTGTTCCGGGTGTTTGCGCTCTCAAACGAGTTCAAGTTGTTGCCTGTAAGTGATCCATAAAAGTCTTGTTATCGAATTGGCTCACTCACAGTGGTGTCTTAAGGTACGGCAAGAGGAGAAACTCGAACTTGCGAAACTGTTGGAACGCGTGCCTATACCTGTCAAGGAGAGTGTCGAGGAACCTTCCGCTAAAATTAACGTGCTTCTGCAAGCGTATATATCCCAGCTCAAACTCGAAGGTTTGTCTTTTTCAAGTTCATTCATTGTCCCGTGTCACTCATGATCGCGAATTTTGTTTAGGATTTGCGTTGGTTGCGGACATGGTGTTTGTGCAACAGTCAGCCGGACGCATACTACGTGCGATGTTCGAAATTTGTCTTAAACGAGGATGGGCTGTACCAGCCCGAGCATGTCTTGCGTTGTGCAAGATGGTAGAACGACGAATGTGAGCCCAGATGTCTCTGCTTATCCCCCTCCTATGTCTGATCGATGGAATTAGGTGGGGCTCAATGACGCCACTTCGCCAGTTTAAGGGTGTGCCTCAGGAAGTGATCAGGAAGGCTGAGGGCAAACAATTTGTGTGTCTACCTGTGCAGGACGTCGCTGCGTACGGCGCTGATACAATCGTTTGCTTATTCTAGCCGTGGTACCGGTACTTCGATCTGAACCCTCCTGAGCTTGGAGAGCTCATCGGTATACCTAATGCCGGCCGTCTTGTCCACCGACTGGTCCATAATTTCCCTAAGCTACAGTCGGTGTTTATTTTCTTGCATTGAAATCGATCTTGACCGAAGTTCTCAGACTGCAAGCACAAGTACAACCTATCACCCGTTCTCTCCTTCGCATTGACCTGTCCATCGTCCCCGATTTCCGCTGGGAGGAAAAAATTCATGGTAGTGCAGAGACGTTCTTTATTCTCGTTGAAGATGTCGATGGCGAGATCGTCCTCTTCCACGATACATTCGTCCTCCGCCAGCGGTACGCGGAAGATGAGCACAATGTCACTATCACCGTCCCGATGTTCGAGCCTGTCCCTCCCAATTACTACATATCAATAGTTTCGGATAGATGGCTGCACGCAGAGACGAGACTGCCTATCTCGTTCAAGCACCTCATCCTCCCTGAAAAGTTCCCACCTCCGACACCCCTCCTCGACCTCCAACCTCTGCCTCTCTCCGCGTTGCACAGCAAAGAGTATGAGGCGATCTACTCGAACACGATCCAGACGTTCAACAAAATTCAAACGCAAGTGTTTCAAGCACTCTACACCTCTAACGAAAATGTATTTGTTGGTGCTCCCACGGGAAGTGGAAAGACCATCTGCGCCGAATTCGCACTACTCAAGCTATGGAATAAAAAGGACAACTCGAGAGCGGTTTGTGTGGAGCCGTATCAGGAGATGGTGGATCAGCGTGTTGTAGAGTGGCGTCACAAGTTTGGCGGTGTACAGGGTGGAAAAGAGATCGTGAGTTTGACAGGCGAGACGAGCGCGGACTTGCGTTTGTTGGAGAAAGGTGATGTTATTGTGTGTACACCAAGTCAAGTGAGTGTCCGAAATTACTAGGATCGATTTTTGACAACTAACTGTCTCGGTAGTGGGATGTTCTGTCGCGCAGATGGCGTCAGAGGAAGAACGTGCAGACGATTGCTCTACTTATTGCCGATGAGATTCAGCTCGTCGGCGGGGAAGTAGGCCCGACGTACGAAGTGATCATTTCGAGGGCGCGGTATGTCTCTGCACAAACCGAGATGAAGACGCGTATTGTGGCCTGTGGTGTATCCCTTGCAAATGCCCGAGATCTCGGAGAGTGGATAGGCGCTCCTTCGCATGCCATTTTCAACTTCTCGCCAAGGTAAGCAAGTAGGTGGGGGTGATCGGTTCATTGTTCATGATTCATTTTAGCTCGCGACCTCTTGACCTGGACATCCACCTTCAAAGTTTCACGATTCCTCACTACCCTTCGTTGATGATCGCCATGTCTAAACCGGCATATCTTGCCATCGTGGAATACGCTCCAACGAAGCCTGTCATCGTGTTCGTCTCATCGCGACGCCAGTGTCGCCTGACCGTAGACGATCTACTGTTGCACTGTACTGCTGACAATGACCCCGACCGGTTCCTGAATATAGCCGAGGCGGAATTGCAGCGGCACCTTGACTACCTCAATGACAAGGGTCTCATGGAATGTTTGAAGCACGGTATCGGGTATTATCACGAGGCACTGGATAAACAAGACAAAGTCATCCTAGAACGCTTGTTCGAGTCCGGAGCGATTCAGGTATTGGTGGCTTCCAAAGTATGTCTATTTCCTTGGCCATTTTGAGAGGATGGACTAAAGAACAACGATTAGGATACAGCATGGAGTCTCCCTGTGGCAAGTTACATGGTCATCATCATGGGTGTGCAATTCTTCGAGGGCAAGGAGCACCGATATGTGGATTACCCTGTCATGGACGTGCTACAGATGATGGGCAGAGCTTGTCGTCCAAGAGAAGATGAGCGCAGTCGGTGCGTGCTGATGTGTCAGCAGACGCGCAAGGACTTTTACAAGAAATTCTTGTCGGAGGGGTTGCCGATCGAATCTCACCTACCGACGCACCTTCTCCATGACTACTTTTTGGCTGAGATTGCGGTGAAGACAATCGAGAACAAGCAGGACGCTATGGTGAGTGCCGACTTTGCAATTGTTTCGCAAGGGTCACTCACAACGGGGCTGAATGACAGGACATTCTGACGTGGTCGTACTTTTATCGCCGGATGACGCAGAATCCGAACTACTACAATCTACACAATATTAGTCATCAGGCACTGTCCGATCATTTGTCGGAACTGGTGGAGAGCACGTTGCAAGATCTCGTGAACTCGAAATGTATTGCAATTGGTGGGTTGATACATATGGTGATCATCTACTTGACTGCTCAATGTCTTTACAGAGGATGAGATGGATGTCTCCGCGCTTAACCTGGGCATGATCGCAGCTTACTACAATATTTCTTGTGAGTAACAGTTCGTGCCATCTTGAACACGTCACTGACTATGCCCACAGATGTCACTGTCGAGGTCTACACTCTGTCGCTAAAGGAGCGTACGAAACTAAAAGGCTTGCTCGAAGTCGTCTCGTCATCTGCAGAGTATGAGACAATCCCGATTCGCCGGCACGAGGATATCGTTCTCCGTCGCATATATGACCGTCTGCCCGTCAAGCTTGAGCGGGCAGATTTCGAAGCACCGCACTTCAAGACATTCCTCTTACTACAAGCACACTTTTCACGTATCCAACTACCGCCTGACCTCGCTGCTGACCAGGTGTTGGTGCTCGAGAAGGTGTTGAACTTGCTTTCGGCTTGCGTGGATGTTATGTCGTCGAATGCATGGTTGAATGCACTTGGAGCTATGGACCTGTCGCAGATGTGCGTACAAGCTATGTGGGAGACGGATTCGCCGTTGAAGCAGATACCACATTTTGAACCCGAGGTACGTTCGCTCGTGTTCTTTTTCACTACACATGTGGGGCTGATCACCCGCCTAGGTCATCAAACGATGCAAGGACGCAGGCGTCGAGTCTGTGTACGACATCATGGAAATGGAAGACGAGCAGCGAAACGAGCTGCTGCAGATGGACATTAGGCAGATGTACGTTGTGGGATCCATTCCTATATCACACATACTAAGGATTCGTTTGCGATGTTGTAGGCGAGACGTGGCCAAGTTCGTCAACTCGTACCCGACGCTCGATGTTTCTTACACCCTTGCCAAGGGAGAGTACACTGCCGGCGCGCCGATCTTCATTCAAGTTGTGCTCTCTCGGGATGCCGACGAAGAGGATCCTGACGACCAGATTGTCGTTGCTCCGTTCTACCCTGTGAAGAAGATGTCCAACTGGTGGCTCGTCGTCGGTGAGCCGAGCACGCGGCAGTTGCATGTTATCAAGCGTGTTACCATCAGCAAGAGACTCGTCGTCAAACTCGAGTTCACGTTACCCAAGGGCGCGCATTCGCTCAAGTTGTACGTGATCTGCGATTCGTACGTCGGCGCGGACCACGATCTAAGCCTGGATCAGATCGAAGTCGCCGAGGGGGAGGAGAGCGATAGCGATGAGGATGAGGATGAGAGTGGAGATGATGCGATGGAAGAGTGAGGTCGTTGTTGACGAACAGATACTCGCACTGTATTTTCAGATGTTTTTTTTTGCTGGCTTTGTTCGTAACCTATATCACTTGCTTGAAGATCTCGGAGGGTCGAGGGCTCTCTCGTCGCATGGCTCAGACATGCGATCTAGGTGCGCTGATCCAGTGGATCCAAATTGGTTCATACCTGTTCTAGTAGTAGGTGGCGATTTTATAAGCAGCCTCGTTACACGGACATCCTCTTCCAACCTGCCCACCATGAACTCCTCCAGCTACTCTACTGGGGTTCGGAATCGCAAGTCTGTACCGTGCCATTTTTACAGTCAAGGGCGCTGTCGCTTCGGAGACAAGTGCAAGTTCAGTCATGACGGGTCCAGGAATGAGCAGGTAAAGCCACTCCTGCCGTCCATAAGCGGCGACCATTGACTCTTTCAACGCTGTTCAACCCCCAGCCTACAGGGAAAGATACACATCCGGATCAGCCAGTAGTTCGATTCAACTCGTTGGGTGTATTGACGGCACTGAATGCTCTTGCTAGCGCTGTGATGCCACTTCTGCAGACCCTGCGTCCAGTCCTCCTTCTCATGACACCTCTGATGCTCGCCCCAGACCCAAGCGTGGGGAGACCCCTTGCCGTGCTTGGAAGGCTGGGACTTGTACCAAAGGGTCCAGGTGTTGGTTTCGTCACGATATTGATGTATGTTTATTGTTTCTACAACGGAACTCACGTGTCATTGAGCCATGGGTACAGAAACAAGGGCTCGAGCCATTCAGATCAGACAAGCAGAACCTCTCTGCTACATCATGTCCAGTGCCGCTCCTAGTGGAAGACGGTCCCAGCACCTCTGCACGTTCGCCACGTGTTGAACTTGTTCGGGCGCACGAAGCTGAAGCTGCTACTGCTCGTGAGCGTGCAAACACTACGGTCAGAGAGGAAGCAGCAAAAACGATTAGCCAAGTCGTCTTTGGCTCTATCGTGACCTATACTGCGGGGCTCGAGGTTTCCAATCTGGTAACAGGTTTCGAGACATGCACGTTGTGTGTTGGAAATCTTCCCCTCGATGTAGGGGAAGATGATATCCACGCTTTACTCAGGGGCCAGGGCTTAGATGTCAATCATTTCCACTTCCTCATCAAGAAAAGGTCCGACCGCAGGCCCGAGGCACATATCGTCACAGATATTGCTGCTGGACGCGCACTTGCCTTGGGTCTTGATGGTGTCGAATTCCAAGAGGAGACTTTAATGGTCGAAATGTCCGCTACCAACTCCCTTGAGGGTATGAGCGCTGCCACTGGTCAAAATTCCGACATACTCACCATATCCTGGCATGCCCCCTCCACGCGATATATTGCGGAGTATGTCGATATAGCTGCAGCCAACGCCAAGGTCAAAGAATTCAACCGTTTCGTTTATGGCGGTCGTCGCCTCAAAGTCGAGATGAACTCTCAACCCCGTGGTCGCTTCGTGCCCAATTTACGACTTAACGCGATCAAAATTAGCAATCTTCCACCCTCCGTCACCAGTCAGGATATCATTGGGTTCACGGGCTCGGCGTCCGTCAAGCGACTACCCATTGGTGGTGTCTTTGGCTTCATGTACTCCATTGACGAAATTGCTAGACTCGTTCGGGACGATATCAAGCGGGCTGTTCCAGGAGGACTCACGAAATTCGACGACCCTCCTGGTACCTGTAACATGGAGGGTGTTGTTGCTGCACGTGCTCACTTTTCCTCGTGGGATGACGCCCACGTCGCCTACACATATCTCACCGATAAGCGATATGGCAATCAACCTGTTAGGCTCCGACTTCCCGACCCGATGTACTTCACGCTTGTTATTCCGGTGGAAGAGTACAAGGCTCAAAAGGCACAGTGGGATTCCCTTTTGAGTTCGATAAAGGATAGGAAAGCCTGCACACTCAATGTGCGCGACTCTGGGAACATTGTTCGCATTCAACTTTCTGGATCAGTCAAGGAAGCGACAGGTGCCTTGAAGGTGAGGGTCGAGAATCTGGCCAGGGGAGACAAAGTGGAGGGTTGGCATCGGTCATTGGGCGTTCCAGGCAATCCGTTCGTCCTCCGCGTCCATTCGGAGACTGGCGCGTACCTGCGCGCTGATTGGAAACGGCAATCCTTGAATATCTACGGGACATCAAGAGCTGTCAATCAAGCTCGCGAGATGATCAAGGACGAGCTCGACAGGCTCGCTTCTTCGGACTACACCGCCACCCTCGCACGGCATTCTGTGGGCTTCTTTGTCAGAGAAGGGATCCAGCAACTGAGGGAGACACTCGGAGAGAACAACGTCAAATTTGCGATGTCCTCCAGGAAAATAACGGTTTCAGGCGGCGAAGAAGCACGGCACGCTCTAGATCGTCTTATCACGCTCTCTCATAAAGGCGATCGTGGCCTTCCTAATGCATCGCAGGATAGCCAAACTTGCCCAATTTGCTACGACAGTGTCTCTTCTCCGCATCAGCTAGGCTGCGGTCATATGTACTGTGTTGCCTGCCTCCGCCATTTCATTTCGTCGGCTCTTGACTCGGATCAATTACCTCTGACCTGCCTTGGAGATGAAACTCGGTGTCGTGTTCCGATCGCCATCCCTACAATTCAACAATTTCTTCCTCCAGCTTCATTCAATCGACTGCTAGAAGCAGCATTCGACGTGTATATCGCGAAGCACCCCGAGGAGTTTAAGCACTGTAAAACTCCGGACTGCACGCAAATCTACCGGGCGGTCCAGACTGGCACGACTGCTCATACACTGCATTGTCCGTCTTGTTTCTCCGCTGTGTGTAACGAATGTCATGAAGATGGACACGATGGCCTGTCTTGTGCTGAAAGGAAGGCACAACGAGATCCTGCGGAGCAGGAGCGCCTAAACGACGTCTGGATCGCTTCGCAAGGCGGACGAGTGAAAAAATGCCCACGGTGTAGTGTGCCAATAGAGAAACTGGAGGGGTGTAATCACATGACGTGCCGGTATGCAACAAATATCCCTATTTCCCCGAACAGTTTGACTAACCCGTTAGCATGTAAACTTTTGATTGCTAGGTGTGGTGCACACATCTGTTGGCGATGTATGGGTGTCTTTACCCACGAGACGATTTACACCCACATGAACACCGCCCATGGGACGATCCACGACGATCTGCCGGCTGTTCCGGAGCCACCTATCTACATTGGCATTCCGGTCGATATCGAAGAACAGCGAGAGCTTATTCGACAGGCGGAGGAGCGTCGGGCCGCTGCAATTTTAGGTGGAGACTATCTTGGCAGAGCACACCAACACCTACGCGAGGAAGAAGAAAGACTGCGTCTCTTCAGGTTGCGACAGCGAGAGCTCGAGGAGCAGGAGAGACGTGTCAGAGACCAGCGTCTGCATCGAGAAGCAGAGGAAAGGCGCAGAGCACTGCAACAAGAACGAGAGAGTGGAGGCTGGTGTACGATTATGTAAAATGTTGATGAGTGCCAGATCTTGATATGACAGACTGTATTAGTATGTGTTTGTAATTTCTTCAGCCCGGTCGACCTGGTTGCTTTGCAAGTGTAACTATACGAAGACTGTATATGCCAGATATTATGTTCAATCTGACCAGTGAGAAGTATGAGATAGCAGTGGGACTGCCTTATCTCGTTCAAGCCTCTTCGCAGCGATAAGCTCCCACCCATACACTCACATTACACAACAAATTAAAGAGTTTGAGGCGATCTAGTAACTCGAACACGATCCAGACGTTCAGCAAAGTGGACACAAGTGTTCCAAGCACTCCACACCTCTCTGACGAAATATGTTTGTTGGTGCTCCCATGAGAAGGTGAAAGAGAATATGTTGTTCTCTTTCATCTTATATTGGTTAGACAGCTATACTGGACCTCAGACACTCATGCAAGCAATCATAACATATATTATAATTATAATTAGACTAATACATCCATCTACATTGGTTATGTAGCAGGGAAATAAGCTGGGTAATGTCAAAAACAGCAGAAACATGAGATATCCTTGCAAAAATGGCTATGTGGTGGGAGTAGTGGCACTTTCAAGTGGGAATGCTTATTTACGTAGGCTGAGAGTCGCGCTCACTATTGTTGCAAGATGTCAACGAGATGCTAATACTTTCAAGTTCAAATGCAGTGATGTCTTGCAAGGGTGCGCAATGTATACTCATTACCAATTTATTTGATTCTAAATTAAAATTACACACATTCCGCAACACGAAGCATGTTGTAATAACTTACGTGCAAAATTCTATTGGCACAATCGCCTGTTGCAAAACGACTTGTACGGGTCGTCAGTCTGATTTGTTCGCCTGCGGCCCTTTATCACAGCTTTGGCTTTGGGAGTTTTGATGTGACGGTCCAGGCTGCGGATCGTCGGCGCTAACAGCTGAACCTCATTATGTGGACCTGCCATAATGTCTATTATCAACGGCTTGCCTCATAGACGGGCTGGGTTCCAGACTACGAGTAACGATTGCACAGGCTCTACCGCCAGGTGCCATCCACCTCGTATGTCGTATCATAATCTATCCCACATAAAACATATCTCGTCCTCTGCGCTGTGGCACAGTCCTGTGTGATTAAAAGGAATCTGCCGTGGCTTGAATGCCTCTGTCAGCTAGTACCTTCAAGTTTAACAGTACTACTATCATTAAGTACTCATCGTCCGAAAATTTAACACAGGATCGGAACTCCCACTGCCGTCCTCTTCGGGAGCCTACTAAGTTCCAACTCGAGTTACGGCGGCCCAGTAAGCGAGCCAACCTGACTTGTACCCAACATTCTGACTTCATCAGCACCGCGTTTTCTTCGGCACATCATATGCCCAACAACGAGACGTTCATTCGTCCTCTTTGACGCGTTTCGTTTTTGCAGGGCACATTCCACGATGACCGAATCGCGTTTCAACGCCAAAGACTCCCAGCTTATCGCTGATCTACATCGAATCTCACAAAACTCGCCCAAGCTCATTCGATCGACTGTTTATCCTGCGCCATCGGACTCTACGGTCAAGATTCGGAGCTGGAAGATGAATGAGTTCAAGTACTATGACGTTCCTTCGCCATTCCCAACTCTCGCCCGAGGTCTATTCACAAGAGAGCTGGAAAAGGAAGCAGGTGGCGATCAACCTCAATATCAGATCGTCGCCCGTGGATATGACAAGTTCTTCAATATCGGGGAGGTGCCTTGGACGGACGTAAGCTCAAAGTTATCTTTGATCTGCGAAAGAAAGTGGTTTTGATTCCATTTCTTTTTGCTCGTTCATGTTTGTGCATGACAGTGGTCGTCCTTGGAGGCACACACTGGC
>JBBPLK010000073.1:47958-60859 GCA_038089735.1 Exsudoporus frostii
AGGTGCCTTGGACGGACGTAAGCTCAAAGTTATCTTTGATCTGCGAAAGAAAGTGGTTTTGATTCCATTTCTTTTTGCTCGTTCATGTTTGTGCATGACAGTGGTCGTCCTTGGAGGCACACACTGGTCCAGAGTACACGTTGTCGATGAAGTCAAATGGCTGCATCATCTTTATTGCTGCTATCTCCTCCTCCAACTTGATTGTCACGTCCAAACACGCTCTAGGAGAGATGAATGGCGTCATAGAGACACATTCACAAGCCGGTCACAGATGGCTCAAAACACATCTCGCATCAAAGGGGAAAACGGAAGAGCAACTCGCGGCCGCGCTCTGGGAGAAGAACTGGACTGCAATAGCAGAGGTAGGTTCATGCCCGGAGATAGTTTGGAGTTGTGAGCTAATGCCAGCTCCTTCGTGGAAGCTTTGCGATGACGACTTTGAGGAACATGTATTAGCTTATCCGCCAGAGAAATCTGGCCTTTATCTCCATGGTATGAATGAGACTCGCAGGGAGTTCCACACCATCCCTACGCATGTCATCGATGCGTTCGCAGAAGAATGGGGTTTCTTGAAGACTGCGACCATCGCATACAACACACTAGCAGAAGTGAAGAAGTTCACTAACGAGATTGCCGAGACAGGAAAATGGAGGGGAGAGCCGCTGGAAGGATTCGTCGTCCGCACCAGCATCGTTGACCCGAAACCTGGTTCGACGTCTCGTGACAAACGGCCACCGTATCCAACCGGTTCTTCGTTCTTCTTCAAGGTAAAGTTTGACGAGCCGTATATGATGTATCGCGACTGGCGGGAAATCACAAAGTCGCTCTTGTCCACCGAGGGCTCGCTCAATCACGCCAAACTTCCCATGTCCAAGATGAAGCGCAAGGAGACGCAGCTTTATCTCGAGTGGGTCAAGAATGAGATTCAAGCAGACCGGAGTGCCTTCCAAGGGTATGCGCAAGGAAAGGGAATCATAGCCACTAGAGAGCGGTTTGTGAGGTGGCTGAGCACCGAGCAAGGGAAGACGGGTCTATCTGACCTCGATGAGGCAGAGCACACCGCCAAGGAGTTCGGTCAGACCATCATCGTGCCTGTTGCTGTTCCAGGGTGTGGTGAGTTGATCCCTGCTCTCTCAATGGTCATGAAGCTGATGCTGCCGAAACACAGGCAAGACGTCTGTGTCTGTTGCACTCGCCCATCTCTTTGGGTTTGGACATACCCAAAGCGATGACGTGCAAGCCAAGAAGTCGGCACCCAACTTTATCAAAAATGTTATCAATCTCCTCGAACAACATGATGTTGTCATTGCGGACAAGTAAGTTTACAGTTTCATTTCATGGAGTGTCTGTTTACAAAATTATGTAGAAACAACCAGATGCGACAACACCGAGCGACATTGCGCGACGCCGTGGCCAACATCCATCCACCCGTTCGTCTACTTGCGCTCAATTGGACTCTGGACCAACCGCGAGGGACAATACTTCGAGTGTGTGGAGGTCGTATCTTTGATCGTGGCGACAATCACCAGACCCTACGATTTGACAAGGTCGGAAAGTCGCATGAAGACGTCATCTGGCAATTCCTCCACAACACAGAAGAGCTCGCTGACTCCGAAGTAGACGCCAGCATTAAGATGAATATCAGTGAGCCGATCGAAGCGGCAGTAGCTCGTGCGGTCGATGGATGCGTTAACATCCTTGGCTTGGAGCGTCCCAGCCAGGAGAAAATCGACGAAGCCGTGGCAGTCGCCAAAGAATATGCGCCAGCAACGAAGAAAGAGGCAAAGAAGAAGGCGAAAGCACCTGCACCACCACAGTACTTTGCGATATTGGCCGAACTGAACCTCGAGGCCATTGTCACATCCCAGATGGAGCAAGGAGAAGACGTCCCGTATGATGGCAAGACGTTTTTGCACAAATTGGTCAGCGACAAACGGGTTACCAATCGACCTCACATCACCATCGTACACAAGGCTGGCCTGCCCGCGGACGCAGACCTTTGGGAACGGTGTACCGCACTGGATCAATTGCAGGCACCACCCCTCTTCTCATTTACCCTCGGACACCTTGTCTGGAATGACAGGGTTATGGCATTGACGATCGAAGACTTGGAACTTGCCAAAGGACCCGATAACGAAGCTGATCCAGGACAAGAAAAGCATGAGTTCCTCTCCATGTTGTCTGCAGATATTCGAGACGGCCTTCATATCACTGTTGGGTCCCTCAATGCCGACATCCCGCCATACGAAGCAAGGGGTCTCGTGGACGTGTGGCGAAAAGGAAAGCGGACCGGGATCGGTTCACTAGAGCTGGAAGGGCTGTCAGTCACAGGCGTGCTCAAGGGAATGATACACTACCAGCGAGAACCACTCGAACGCATCACCACCACTTACTGCCGTATGGGGAAAAAAAGCTCTCCTGCATGAAATCCTGTACGCATATATACACATTTTGCTACGTAACAACTGCCTTCGCTGATCTGAATTGTTGGCATTTACTGTAATTACATACCAATCCTTGCTTGCTCTTTGGCTGGCGTTCGACCCCAAACCCAAAAATTTTCATCGAATAGTAGCATGGCCACCTGTGTAGAGCCTAACCCTCAAAGTGATGGTTCGGTCCAACATTAAGATAACCCCACTGCGTCGTGTTGCTCCCTCTCTGAAGTAAATGTTTGGACGATGCATTGAACGACTAGGATGAGCACTAGTGTATGTGGGGGTTGGAAAGGTATATAGCCTTGTTACAGTAAAGTTGTTGTCGCGTCAACCGTGCCCACAAACCGACTCCAAACGACCCGGCATCACTACCATGAATAACCATCTGGTGCAAGAGATGCAGCACAGCCGGCACGTGTGGCGTACCCGATGATTGTGTGAGAGTCAGACGTAGCGGATATGAGGACTTGCAGACGGGTTGGGTATAAAAGTTGCTCCTAGATGGGCGTTCGAGACATGTGGTCGGCTGTAACGCGCGAGTATAGCTCTACTGAGACGACGGCACAGGAAAGAATGGTGTAGGAGGCGAGTGAGCCTGAATTGCCATTGTCCTTGGGAGTGACACCACTGAGTGGATCGAAGAGATCACGAATGCAGGAATACACGATGACGGGCATACGTGGCTCCGTAGTCTCCCGTCCTGGACTCTTGTTTGAGCATAGCGGAATAGACGTTCCCTTGATCAATGGTAGGGTGTCGGACGCAGAAAGCGATAGATGGGAGGGAACGACGATCGGCAGAACGCGCTAGATAGGTGATCCCATCACACATTACCGAGGCAAGGGGTGGGTATTCTTGCGACACGCGTTTCCACGTCGTGTGGTGAGATGGAAGGGGCGTTGTGTAGTCAACAAGAGAATGATAGGGAGAACTGTTGAATGGGGCCGGGGATTGTATTCTTGGACCGAGCACAGTCCGTAGCCACGGTCTTCTGCAAAAGATTGCCGGGCACAAACCGCAGTTTGGCCAGATAGAAACACGCCGATCAAGAGAGATGTAACATCTTCTTCCACCGTCTTGTTGAGCGTTGATGCTACTAACCGTAGCTTCTCACGGACCTTCTGGATGGTTTCAGTGGGGATCTGGAGTCCGGCAGCTCCCGCATGGGTCTCCGCGGATGATCCGGGTGTCGTTGAGTACTTTAATCATAACATCGACGAACCCTCCGTGGAGAAGCTCTTGAAGCGTCGAGATCCATGATATATTCTACCGCCGACGGAGAGCGTGACCGGACCACTTGTACATGGAGTCGAGAGAGTGGGTTCAACGATGGAGTCTTAGCGACCTTGGGAAGCTTCTCACAAGTAAGTAGAAGCTGCGTGGGAGGACATGGCGTCCTGTTTCTTTTTTCCAAGACATGTCTAACGTGTTCGTGTGCGCCAACGCCCGGAATGTCCGAACCCTAGCTCACAAGCAAACACCCTGGTCAACATCTCCATTTGGCCTGTACAATGCGTGCCTGGTCGTGACGAGCTGCTTGAAGGTCGACTCCCCTTTGAGTCTCCACATTCGCACAGGTGACCACAAAGGTCACCGGTATCAGCAGCACGACTGGACACACTCAGTTCGCGAACCGTCTCATCGACCGCTACAGTCGATCTGGCATAGTTTTCGTCAATACATACGCGATCAAGAGCCTAGGTCCATTCCTTCTGTCCTTCCGATCCCGAGTTCTGGTTGGTCCATTTTTGGATAGCAAGGTCCCGATAGGTCCGTCCACAAGAGGACCCGTAAGGGACAAGTGATTGAGAGGTTTCGTCAGGGCTGTTCCTGTCTTGGCAATAGCTCGTGATGAAGAACAATCGCCCACGTCGACCAACTTGGCCAGATGAAGGGGCACTCTGTCGCTCAGTCGTCGTCGAACATTGCTGGACCGCGAGCTGACCTGGTCTGCACGTGACGCCGGTCCTTGCCAAATTGGGACATTGTCACCATCACGGCTTAGTCATCGCTCCGTGTCCCTCGTTTCCGAGCGTTACGTGACAGCCAAACCGCTGCGGCGAGGGGCATCCTACATGACCGCTGGATCCGTTCCAACCTTGTTTCACCCCGTTTTTGGATCCGGCTCTATTTGCCCACCTGCGTCCCATGACACACCATATCCGTGGACAAGCTATTGTCTCCGGGTGAATACCCGTCCTATAAGAGCACCCATGATCTCCGTGCCCCTTACTACCCACCCCCCGCCATCATGAAGGACCTGCCAATTGAACTCGTTGGTGTCGTGGTCGAGAACATCTCCTCGGCGTCCGATCTCCTCACAATGCGGTCCATCAACTCTACGTGCCATCATCTGGTCACGCCACACCTATTCCGCAAGATACACATCCAAAACAGCGTAGAAAGCGCACAGAATTGTCGAAGCATCCTTGCTTCGCCCTCTCTTGCCGCTCACGTACGCGAAGTTGTCTATGATCACCGCGACCATGCGCAATTTTGTCTTCTTCCTGCCGGCGCTCACGGTATGTGCTCTCTCCCCCGGTGTTCCTTTCCCAGCTCTGATATCGTCTGCAGGCGTCTGTGATGAACTCGAGATCGCAGAACTTGAAGAGGCTCTCTCAGAGACCTTTTGTTCCCTCCCAGGCTTCAAGAACCTCGAGAGTGTCGTCCTCAACTTTTGGCCTTCATTCCGCTCCCAACATGGCTCAGAAATCCACGAGCACCCCTTTTGGTTTACCAACCGCCAGATCACCCTTTTGCACTCAGTCCATCATGCGATAAAGTCTTCCTGCATTCGCTCGCTCACGCTGAACAATGTCATTCTGATGTCGTCAGCCTGTTACGACTTTGTCTCGTCTTTAACCAACTCTCCCTTGCATCACTTCTCCATGTCCGTCGTCGCCAACTCGGAGCTTGGTGCCTGGTCAGGCTCTAAAGCTCTCAATGGTTCACTCAGCTCGCTCCTTCCACCCTCAAACGCCAATTTGAAATCTCTTGTCCTACGGAGTCCTGAAGGTCTCTATCACAGTCTCAACACCCAGCTTCGCTCTTCTCATTACCCTGCACTCGAGACCCTCGTTCTCGAGAACATTGTCTTCGATCCTACTCCCTCTGCTGATGGCATCGAAGAGTTCATCATTCGTCACAAGGCGAGCTTACGTCGTCTCGAGCTTCGCTCGTGCGCTAGCTATGTCCCCAGCATAACAACATCTATCCGGAGATGGTCCACGATCTGGAAGCGCCTTGAGGAAGAGCTCCTCTCCCTCACAGACATAGTTGTCGGCGGTGCCCACCAGGGTTACGCGTTACTCGACGACACCCACGGATATATCCCACACCCGTCATCTCCTGCGACTCCCCCTGAACTTGCCGAAGAGGATGAAGAACTTTACTTGCAATTTAGCGATCGTGTGAACCTTCGATCAATTCTCGCTAAAACGCACAATTGAAGCTCGTACTTTCCCCCAAATCCGGAGGTGGCCAAGGCATTATTCACCCGCAACTGTATCTTTGTGCTTTTCTTTTCTTCTTCTTGTCCACTCATAGTTCTCACTTTCATTCCATTTTTGTTGTGACGATTAGCCGCATTGACTGCACAGATTCTTACCTTGTATTGTAGTGTATTACAACAACTGTTCTGATTTTTCGCTACACCATGTCCCACACGCACTTGTTCTAGAATGATGCAATATACCAATGCCAAAAATACCTGCAACGTGCCGACTCTCCGAATGGCATAATGGCATCTATTAAAAGACAGCATGACGAGGAATTAAAACTCGACTTATCTCCTCGTCCATCTATACGATCTTCGCCCAAAACGGTGGCACCAGGCGCCTGATAGATGCGAAACAACGACACACGAAACAACTACAGCCAGGTAAATGCCGACGCACTCGTATCTAGCAACCATCGATAAGAAGTATCATTTCAATGAGACGACGGATATACTAATTCCGTTGGTACGAACCACGGATAGGTTGGGCGTAGTATGAATATCCTCGCGGAAACCTTCTCCGCAGTCTTTCATGCAAGCCTAGGGTTGGTTTCATGCACGACTTCGGAAGACGTAATGCATTCCGAGTAAAGTTACCATGCTCCACTCCGTGACGGTACGTCTTCCGCCGCAGCAGCTTCGGAGAGAGTAAGTATTATTACCAAGGTGGGTGTCCGCAGCACCGAACATTCCACATATGAAACGTTTCGAGAATGTATGTGTTGTCAACGGGTTCTCTGCTGCGGTTTTTTTTCTGACAGATTTCTCCGCGAATGTGTCTCATCGAGATTCGGAGGCCAGCTACGTGTACTATACCAGGATATTTTTATCGACGTTACAGCACGCCACGACACGAGCGGTAGATATCCTCGTCGGTTGCCAAATTGAACGTCTCCGTCCGCAGCACTGTGCAATTGGCAATGAAGATCATTTTCGCCGCGAATCGAACCTCGAATGTCTTTTTTGGGGGAGGGTCTCGGTCAGAACATCGGTTTTTTTTGGGGGGGGAAACCTTCCGCAAGTCGTTGCGGACGACAAGGTAGCGGCGGCACAACGCTGTGTCTGAGATTTTCTCTCCCTGTAGAGCTGTTATCGCTCGGCAACTTTCCTCGAGTCTTTTGAGAGTTCTGAAGTTGACGAAAAAGGAAATACGACGACTTGCTCATATCATCCGAAAAGAAAAATGTGTGGATTTTCTGATCGTTTGCCAATGCATGGTAAGAGTACAGACAGTACTTGTCTTGTCAGGCTACCAAGCAAGCCCGATCAGACCTACACTGTTATAACGGCGCCCTACGTGAAGGGACAGTGAGTCGGGGAAGAACGGTACTGGTAAGTGGGAGCGATCCATGAGATCGATTGACAACGCTCTCGGAGAATATCGTCAATTGACATCGTTTGAAGTTCTGGTAGTGTTGGTTGGATCGGGGGGAGCTCCGTGTTTGTATGGCACTACAAAAAAAACTCAGATGGCGCTGCGTATCGGTTGGTACGCACATCGTCATGATGTCTATTCTTGACTCTTGGGGTGATTGTGGAACTTTCCGCAATGGGCCGCTCATCGGATATGAGCGGATGTGAATGTTTTTTCAAGGTCATGATGAATGATATCTTACCTGATCTTGGCTCCTAGCTACGGATTTTTGGAGCAGACCCAGCTCACAGCTGGAAAGGGTACAAGAGCACCATGAAAGGTGTTCTAAATTGTCGCGTGACGAGGAATGAGTTCCGGGGAGCTTGGTCTCAAATCTCTAGCCAACTTTTTCCCAAAAAAACTGTGTCGCTCCCAAGATCTAGACAGAGACAACCCCCGTTACAGCCAGGCAATTCCGAACGGAGATACCTGGATCGGAACACAGCATCGATTGTACCGCAAGGACGGTGGTCTAGTATCGATAATCGCTCGTATGCCTCGTGTAGTGCGTACAGATCATCAAAATGGGCGTTTATCACCGCTTCACCACCGTTCAGCTTCGATCAGACATATCGACTTACCAGCGGTTTGCCTTCCTATCACCGCCCGCTCCGACCATCGCTTAGCCTTGCTCCTCCTCGCTGCCGTTACCTCCCACCTCCAACTGCAGGTTTTGGGAACCTCCCCATATGATATTTGCAAATTACTTCGCAGGCAACAGGCTCCTCTGATCGGATTCTGCTCGGCCCGGTATTCGCCCTTCGTAGTTGTCTTTTTTCTCGCGATAGAGAGTGGACGACCACAAACGAGAGTAACAATGGCTTGCCGTGCTCGAGAGAAAATGTTGCTGGTAATCAAAGGTGACCGGTTGAGCGGTCACCCACTGCAATCTCCTATTTTGGTTAATCGCACCGTGATAAAAGTTTGATGCAACTTCGCGCTCCAACGGTTTCACGTCGCATAGCTGTTTAAATATAGAAATTAATTAGAAAGGTGGTTATACTTTTCGTTCATGCACGAGTGACAATATACACTCAAACCTGTAAAATACTTTGTAAAACTGTTTCAGCTTGAGTGGTGATGAACCCACTGTTGATTTTAATATATATGCAAAACGTAAAGACCCTAGGCTAACTAGCAGCAATCGAACAGTGTACAGTAACTTTGACAAGATGCTACGGCCGGTTGGCTCAAATGGTAGTTGATGACGGTACCAAGACCAATTTCGGCTAGCAGGGTATGGTTGGAGTTGGATTAATCTCCCAAGACTCGATCTAAGCGGTCCTTTGAAACGCATTCAGCACGGCAATGCCGACTGCATCTCTGGAAAATTGGCAATCGGCAAACGACGAATTCATACGTGTAGATTCTCATGAAATGGGGTTTGTCGAATGGAAGAAATGTGAGATAGTTTAATGAGGGGTTTAGGGTGTGTGCAAACTTGCCTTCACATTGCTATTTTCGTTTAGTTGAGCGCAGCGTCATCGAGGGATGAGATAGGATAACGAATGATGATACGATAAGGAGCTAGAGGCTGGTAGAGGCGTCCATGTCGTCATGATGGTGGTTCCCAAATATCAGTGGAACCGAATAGCATCTGATGGAGTCAGCAACTCTGTTCGAAGATTTCGGTGCGCCCATCTGTAACCAAATAGCATTGTCATTGTTCTAGACCTGATGAGTTGACTTTGCAATACAGACCTAACGTTTATGGTCTTATTATCAATATACGATCAGGATAATTGAGCGCTGTTGGTGAGTGTCCCGAAGACACTGCACGAGTAGGCAAACCTTTCTTTCCGCGGTAATGACTTGGATATGAAGGTGTAGTAGCCCGTTGACAAGACGAACAACCATAATCTTATCCTCCTCTCGAGGATACCCCCCAATGATCAAAAGGTGAGGCGACATAGACAATTGACTGTGCCATGTAAAAGCCCCTGCAAATCACTTACACACAAGTTCGATTCGTCGGCCACTTCACGAGCGGAGTTCTCGGCATCAATTTGAAAATATGCACATGTAATATAATCATCGTCCACGCCGAGGGTTCTGCAAAGTTACGATGGGAAGAACACTCACCCCGCCCAAACGACCTCTTGATGCGTCTGGTGAAGGAATTTTGGCCGGGTAATAAGCGGCAATGTTGGTCGCATCGCCGACGGAATTTGGCCTTCTACCTTAGAACCCCACGTGCGTTCATCATATCTCATCTGAGATGGATGATTCGACGGAAACTTGGGCAGCTTGTTCCTGTGCGCACTGTGATGCGATCTCCAGTCACTAGCCATAGACAGCTAGACAGGCCGTTGACCATGGAAGCTTCTGCAGTGTCTTTGAATTGACTGAGTAGGCAAGGGCAGTCTGAGGACGGCAGAGCGAAAGCTACTTGCCGGCAAGTTCATCTGGGTGCTTGATCGGACGTCTTGCATACTTCCTAGAATCAGCGGCGCACCCCGCCGTTCCGAGGCCAATACGCAATTGACAAAAATGATGAAATCGCCGGTTTGCTGAATCCGGAGACGACACGGTTGGTAAACATTGATCTGCTGCACTTGACAGGTACCACAAATGGCTGATGAGATGTGCACCGGAGAATGTGACCACGACAATCGTGTTCCAGAACCCATAAGCAGACAAAAGAGAACGGGGAGGAGGATAACATACAGGACGCATGTGCCATGTTAGAAATACATAGTACAATGAACAGACGAAAGAACGTTCGGTCACAACGATTCGACGACCAATGCGTAGCCCTTCTTTCCGCTCGTCACCATCGGCTGTACGTGAAGTGTCACTCTGATCTTGCGTCGCTCGAACGCACACTGATTCCATATCTGGATGAACGCACGGACTTCATCCGCTGGGCTTCGTGCGAAACGCCTGTCGTAGACTGCACCGAGGGCGCGTGAGGGAAAGATGCGATGGGGGAGCAAGGGTGCGACGGGCATGCGCGATCCAACAGCACTGAGACCCTCAGCCGAGAGACGCGCGGCGATACCAAGATCTTCGAGAAAACGGACCCAATCTGGGCAGTTGATACCGTGTTTCTCGAATATGTTGTGGGGATAGAGTACGCGAAACCCGTCTGTGAGCTTGTCACTGACCGCGGGAATGCAAAAGGGTGGGAAATCGTGGGATTTAATGCGCAGTGGGGAGGGAATGGAGAAACAGAGTGGAGGTGGATCAAGGGGACGCCTACGTAGTAGCGGTAAGGGCGACGGGGATGAGAGATCCTCAAATTGTGGTTCCCATGGCGGAGGATCGTCGAATGAGGAAGATTCGTGCCAGCGAGGTGGTGTGAGCACATCAGCTGCCAGACTCCTGTCAGCTGGCGGTTGCTCCAATAAGAACCGGATATGTGGATCGAGGGTCTCGTGTGACATGTCTGCACATACAACGCGCTCAAGTCAACGCCGACGACGATACAATGAAGATACATACCTTTGCAGAGATCTCTACATGACGGCGAGGAGCAAAGTCGACACGTGTCGCGGCTTAGTATTAAGCGCTGGCACTTAGTCAAGTCACATTCTTGTCTCCTCAAACTTCTGTATATCTTTTTTTTCTCTGTCCCGATCCACGAACGACGACGACGACGCCCAGCGCGGAGCAGTGACCATGCGTCCACTTACACTTCATGTCTCCGCTCTCAGCGACTCCGAATACAACCTATACACCACATCGCTCAACGATCTCACCACAGACTCTGCTGACGGCAACACCAACATCCCAAGTTCCACCCACATCCGTGATGACGCCCGCTACGAGCGAACATCCGTTGGCGCTCGTGAAGCACGAGCTTGGCTCCGTGGCAGATACTCTGATGTCCCAGCGTCCGACATCGATGCTGTCAGTTCTGGCATTACACCAACCCGCCCCAACAATTAACACTATTCTCTCTTTCATATAGATCCTCAAATTATTTTGTCCCAAGATGCAGCCTGCAGACACGCTCACAAGCGGCCAATTTTTTGCTGCATTTCGTCTTGTTATACACGCCAAGTCGGGTAAAGGTGTTGACCGAACACTCGCGTTCGTTCAGGGTGAGTAGGTTTCGTGTCTATCTTGACCGGTGATCGGGCATCAACGCGTCTTCTTCGTATCTTGTACACAACCTGGCTTGCTTATCACAACTCTATATAGCATCTCCGAGATCAGAGAAAGCCCCAGAGGTCCCACGACCACTCTCCCCAACCAAACGACCCGTCCAGGCACCTCCATCTCACCCTGACCGTCAGAAACCACCCCCGCTCATCACCTCATCCCCAGAAACGAATCCATTCACGCGCAGATCGATAGAACACGCCTCGACACATGTGCCACCAGTAGATCCCGAACATCTACCCGTATTTCCCCAGCAGCGCCTCAGCAAGATCAGCCACAACCCCTTCCTCGCCTGTGACAAGCCCGACATTGGTCAGGACAAGACTGTACTGCCCACCAATGGTTCGAATCATGGTAAACTCCCGCCGCCACCTCCCCGCAAGCCCGCGTTGCTCGCAGCCCCTCCCCGTCGACCCTCGGAAGCTATCCAGACACCAAGCACGTGGACGATGAACACGACGCCTTCTGGTCCCCCTTTGGTTCCTATGAAACCAACCCATGTGATGAGCCCCCTCATGAGGCAGTCGCTCGAAGCGAGCAAACACGCACAGTCGATGAAACGCGCCGAAGAACAACTCGATCGAGAACGTGTCCTCCAAGTCCTCAAAACGTCCTCGTCCAGTTCTTCCGCCAGCAACGCCACCTCCAATACGCGGACGCGGACGCGGAGCCTCAGCCCCTCTAAACAGGTCCAAAAGCCACCCAATGGGTACGGTCCTGGGTCTGGGTCTGGGGGATCAGACAACGCGACGTGTATCCCGCCTTTACCGCGGCGACGGAAACCAAGTCTACCCTCGTCGACGTCGAGCTCGGTGTTGTCGCTTGAACAGGTGGCGAGTGCAACACTTCCATCGCCGATTGTTATGTCGTTTAGACCACCACTACCCAGCCGAGACATCCTCGCTCTCGGTGTATCAACGACGCACACCGACTACCCTGGCTTACCCGCTATCCCCGGTCCCGGGCCGGTACCGCCTCCGACGCACCCACGCCGGCGACCGTCCACCTCAACAGAGCCCAACGTGAATGACTCCCAGTCGTCCTCCCCCTCCTCCCCCCGCGTCGCGCGTTCCAGATCTGTCACGTCCTCTTCGTCAGTCCCGCCTCCACCTCCCCGACGGAAACGTCCGGAAAGCATGCAGCTGACACCCACGTCGGACATGGGGGACCTTCCAACCTTGCCCGCCGTATTGTCTGCACACACTCGACCACATGGACACACGGCATCGTTCCAAGGCCTCTCTCGCCACCTCTCGCTCACGCGCGATAGGGAGCGAGAACCATCGGATCCGTCGCCAATTGCCAATATCCAAAAAACGCTCACCAACCTCCACCTCAAAGCCCAGCCCAAACTCGACGCCGTCCGATACAAGGCAGAGGCGGGAATCAGCAAGCGTGGATATGTTCATCACCCGCAGCTTGGCGGGGCCCGGTGGCGTGAAGAAG
>JBBPLK010000073.1:70950-92938 GCA_038089735.1 Exsudoporus frostii
CGTAGTACGTACATATAATAATGCGTACTTTAGTCGAAAAAAGTCAGCATTGGATAGTTCCTAGTCTCGTTCAGCACCGAGGCTCTTTACCTAGACAGTCCAAACGTCTCCGCCGTGACCTAAAGTGAACAGCATCAATGGATGTAAGTCCATCAGCGTGAGGTCATCGTTTAGAGTAAACAAGGAGATTTTATGTACCGAGTCCAACCTAACGGACTCCTATAATTAACCACAAGCCATGAACCAGAACCTCATGGTCGGAAGGTAACGCGGGAACAAAAGGGTGAGAGCAACAGGATAAGGAGAGAAGAGATAGAGTCTTTAAAAACCTAGGTGCACTGGTGCAATTGGATCAGGGGAAAAAATGCGTGATAACACATGTAACGCGATAAAGGATGACAACAGGTTAAAGAGTTCTTGGAGTAGAGAAAGAAACGTAACAGATACAGTGGACGAGATTCCGACGACTGTTTGCACTCCGCTATGACGGATAGTAGTCTACGTCCCAATCCTCTGCATCATGTATCGTCAATGAGGGGAGAAACGCATGACATGGCTGTTGTCCACGTACCTTCCGTTATGCCCCGCCATCCAAAGTACAGGGAGACAACAGCTGCAGTCTCTAATAATGTCGCGATAAATGAACCATCAACTTTCATTGATGCACCCTGGAGACAGTCGCGCTATGAAGCACCGCCATTGCGATACCAGGGACACGATGACGTACCCGACATATGACTTCGTTCAGGAGGAAGTATTCCAGTTGACTGAGCACGAAGAGAATAGCTGATATCACATAATACCACACAGGTCTGACCTCATTGAGGACGCCTAGCACAATGTACAGCATCATGCCGAAATAGATGAGAGCAGCACTGAAGAGTGTACCACATCAGGCTCGCATGTATCGAAACCGAGGGCAAAACACATACGCTCCAGGCCATATGCTCGTCAGCACGAAGAGTGGTATACTACTAAGCGATTGCTGTGGATTTGAAGGTCCGAAGGTATTGTTGAACAGCAGCGCGATGTCCAAGGATATGTACGTGGTCGCAACAAAGAAGAAGATACTGATGATGCCCAAAGGCTGTTCGAAATCACGTTAAAGGTTGAAATTAGGCTGAAGACGAAAGAAAACGCACTAGCATGGAGCTTAGGGTACCGTCTTCGACGATCTGTGTCGCTACGATAGCATTGCCAAGCAAAATCCAAAAAAGAGTAGCAATAAGTCCGGCGTGAATGGCAGTGACAATGACCAAGCCTTTGGTTCCTTGCTGGATGACGGAGCCATTCGTCAGGATTTGGAATATCAGTGTCACAAGGTATAAGCCAAGGAATGCGCGAAACTCAGAGCGTCCTATAGAAGCAGACCATGAGTCACGGAAAGATGGAGAAAATATGAAAGAGCAAATGAGAACACCCCCGAAGGGTACACAGGAATAATTTTTCAGAGACAAGCCAAGGGTTGGGAACGTACCGACCGCTGCCTTTCTCCGGCTGGAGAAAACGAGGAGAGCGACGACCACGAAGGCACTTAGGCCACAAACGATAATGTTGGCAATGTTTCCGAGGGAGCCATTCGTCTGCACCAATGATATCCCACATTCTGGGTTTACGCCCACGGGGGCCGTTGCTGGGTTGGCAGACAAGCCAGTAAGAAGGGAAGGGTCATTTTGGAGTACCTGATCGAAGTGATCTATGACATCGACGAGGCAAGCGCGGTTGAAAATGAAGCTCACCTGCCGGTAAAAGAGGTTGCACCAAGTATATGATGGTACTTGAGAACAAAGTGTTGAAAAATCGCCGAAACGCATATTCGGTGCGCGCGAGAAAACCAGATGTAGGGGGGAAAAGACAACAGAAAAATGCGCGTTGGTTCCGTTTGGAGTCGATGAAGGGTATCCCGGAACAAATCCAAGGAGGTATCCACAACCACAACGCTGATCTCGTCGTTGATAGGTTCGTACAAGTCGTCAAGCAAGTTCAGGTGCAAACAAATCAGCACAAATAAGACCGAGTTTCATGACAACGAGGCAGGCGCTTAGTACTCACAAGTGCTCAGGTGTTGAAACGTTTTGGCGTGAATACGACAACACGATAAGCACTCAGCAACGTCCGCAGACAGGGTTGAGAAGGTCCAAGGCAACGAATGTCGTGGAGTGCAGACAAGATTAAATAACTCCCGTACTAGGTGCTGCTTGTACGTCTCACCAATTTACTTGGTCCCTTTCAGGCAAATTGGTCACGTGGGAAATTTGCCAACAGAAACATGCCTCTGACAGGCCTCAACGTCGACGAGTGACCATATATTGCTCGGCTCGGAGAATACATCCAGATAGACCGGTTCTGAAGTGAGACGTTTGCCATGTCGGAATTCCGTGGCTCTGGGATTTACTGCCATCACTCGTGACACATGTGCATACTAGATGGACGGTAGGAACATATAGGAACTCGAAGGTGGCAAGACAAACCAGTGGTCAAACCCTGATCATCCTTTCAAGGGCTGTATCATGGCGCTTACAGAATTTCTGCAGAGTTAGTAGGATGAGAGCCAATGCGGGTCCCCTATAATGCCGCGGAGCACCGCTCAGTCCGCGTCGGCCCGAGCTCTTATCAGTCGAGGAAATCAATCGGAAAAATATTCTGCGGCTTATATTGGTTGAATTCTCAGCTGACAACCCCCTAGTACTAATCTTGGTATCGTTTCCTCACCGTTCCCGCTCATGGTCAATTCTACCATCGGTCAGAAGACCACTTGGATGGCTTGCAGGGACAGCATAAATACAATAGCCCGTACCCAGAGTCCGACTCCAAGTCGCTCCCCAACCCACCCTCACCCTCGCTCTTGGCTTCGACATCCATCATGTCCACCCCGAAAGTCGAGTACCATATGCTAGGGAAATCTGGCCTCCGAGTCTCCGTTCCCATTGTAAGTCCCATGCAAACCGTTTTAGTATTACTGCTATCGACCCTGACTAAACGTGTCATCCGTACAGTTAGGCGCCATGAGTTTCGGTTCACCGAAATGGAGTGTGCGTACGCCCCTCTTCGCCACGCCGTGAGATCGTAGCCTCATGTGGTCGCCCCCACTCAGCCGTGGGTCCTAGACGAAGAGCCGTCTCTCGCGATCATGAAAGCCGCATGGGATCTTGGTATTAATACGATCGATACTGCAAACATCTACTCCAACGGAGAATCCGAACGTTTCGTGGCAATGTTTATCCAAAAGGTATCTGTGTGCTTGTTCCTGAAATCCTCTGCATTTCTCACCGTCCTTGCTAGTATCAAATTCCCCGTCATCAGGTTGTGATTGCGTCGAAATGCTTTGGTCTCGTCGCCGATGATCCAGGCGTCCGCACGAGCGTCATACCCGGCCTCGACAAGCTGCCGCAGTACATCAACCAAAGAGGACTATCCCGCGCAGCCATCTTCAATGCGGTCGAAGCCTCGCTCGCGCGTTTGGAGACCCCTTACATTGATCTCCTCCAAATCCACCGATACGACTCCGAGGTTCCCGCCGAAGAGACGATGAAGGCCCTTCACGACCTCGTTCAGAGTGGCAAGGTGCGCTACATTGGTGCAAGCTCAATGCGATGCTGGCAATTTGCCCACCTCAACGAGGTGGCGAGCAAGAACAGCTGGACCAAGTTTGTCAGTATGCAAGACGAGTATTCGCTGCTTTACCGCGAAGAGGTGGGTGTCGCGTTGCATGGATCGTTTTGACGACATCTTGATCTCACGCAGGAGCGCGAGATGCTGGCGTACTGTAACTTCAACGGGATCGGCGTTATCCCTTGGGCACCTCTCGCATCGGGAGACCTCGCCCGTCCCATTGGTACTGAAACCGTCCGACTCAGCTCCGCCAAAGGCACCATATTCGAAAAGAAGCTATCAGAGGCCGACAAGACCATCGTCAACCGCGTGGAGGAGCTTGCGAATAAAAAGGGTGTCAAGATGGGACAGATCGCACTGGCCTGGGTCGGTCAAAAGGTTGCGAGTCCCATCGTGGGTGTCAACTCCATTCAAAGGTTGAAGGAGAGCATCGTAACCGGTATCGTGCTGGCGCCAGAAGAAGTAGCCTATCTTGAAGCACCGTATGTATGGCTGAGTCCACATCAAGCCGTTACTGATCGTTACATAGATACTTGCCCAAGCCTATTCGTGGCCACAATTGAACGCCGGATTGTACGAGGCGTGTGCAGTTGATTAGTAAACGTACAGTTGTGTATCTGTAGCAACCAGCATTACGATGTCATACAGCCTGAGTATCTGCAGGACTCAGATCAACAGCATAAAAAGCCTGCTCGAGAACTGAATTGAGGTTTTGGTTTTGGTTACTGCGGTTTATTCCCCATTTGATTTCATGACTTCAATTTTCTCCTTTCAACTTATGCTGCACAACAAAGTTCGACGATCAGCCGATGAGAACGACTGCTCTGTAGAGTCGGCACACTCACGGCAGCTCAGAGAAAACTTCAAACTCAACTTCGGTACTGGTCAGCGCGTGACAGAGGTGGCCATTCGCGTCATCCCTTGGGCACCTCTCGCATCGGGAGACCTCGCACGCCCCATTGGCACCGAAACCGTTCGGCGCGACTCTGCCAAAGGCACCCCGTTCGAGAAGAAGTTTTCGAGGGCCGGGACCATCATCAACCGTGTCGAGGAACTCGCGAATAAGAAAGGTGTCAAGATGGGACGAATCGCACTGGCCTGGGTCCGTCAAAGGATTGCAAGTCCCATTGTTGGTGTCGATTCCATCGAGCGGCTCAAGGACCGACATCACGTTGACACTGGAAGAATTGACATCTCTCGAAGAGCCGTACGAATGCCTTGGTTTTCTTAATCATGCTGTTGTCTGATCGCCGTCCACAGATATGCCCCAAAGCTTGTTCGTGGTCACCTCTAAAGGCATGGATGGTGGATGTATCTGTAGCAACAATAGCATGTGCTGATCCGAGAAAGAGCCTGAAAAGAAAATACCTGAGAATACAAATCGTAGCGGCGCTCGCGCCTGTCCACGACTCACTTGAGTGATTTCGGTTTCGTAGTTAAACGTTGTTGTGGCGAGGCTACTGAGACGACGGCGTGGGAAAGATGTGAAGTGTGAGCGTCGGGCAAGTTGGAGACGCGGGAGGCAGGAAAGAATTAATATTCCTCGTCTTTCTCCCTGCTAATATACTGTAGCTACTGTATTAGTTTATAATACAATACAGTTGTCTTTCTAATAGGGGTGTACCCTTTCTCTGTCGGGGTGTACCCCTTCTCTGTCAGGTTTCTATATGTTGGATCGAGTGTTCGGCCTAATTAGGGCTTGTATTTATTAGTTGTTACCCTAATTATTTATATTACTCCAACAGTTGTAAATACTAAGCAACAAAATGGCACCTTGCTTGTGGGCGAAGATAAACTAGTGTCATGGATGATTGTATATGTGAAGATAAAACATTCAACAGAGGCAGTATCAAACTGCACGTCCTTTCCCTTTAGGGTGATCGAGGTTCAAGCTTGCACGGCCAGCACCATCTTGTTATCAACATTTTTGGGAAGTCTGTTGTGTGAGTGAGAGATAGCACTCTTGGGTCCTTGACGGAGGTCATGTACCGTCGAGAAGCGCGTGGAGACCTCCAGATAGGTGTGTGCCAGTCCGAAGGACCAGTACTGTACGTGATGATGATTGGAGGTAAATAAGCACCCGAAGATGCTGGTTATATAGTCCATCAGGGGGGGCATAAAGCTGAGACTGCGCACTGACAGATGGGTCCCATGCCAGGTGGGTGAAATTCCGTACTGGTTTGTCCGCTAGCCGTAAGCGATGAAGGAACGGCGAACATCTGTATTCACCATATTGGCGCTTGCTCGGGATCAAAGTTGCCATCAAATTCGTCTTTGCGAACTCAGTTCTCCAGATACAGAATTGAACAAGAGCTATGATAATGGTGATGGCCTGGTGACACCGCCGATAATGACACCTGTGCGAGATACTGCAGATGTTGGATCAGGGCTCAATTGGGGTGTGGTAATTGTCGTTGGTTCCAGAGGCACACGGAAAAAATGTATGATCATAAGTAAATACCGCCGAAAGGACAACGCAAAAGAATAGAAGGACGAAAGAGAGGCCAGTGTGTTCAAGCGTCAGCGTCCAGACTCGGATGGTTGTGATATTTGATGTTTGTTCAGTGAGAGAGGGGAAGCGTACGATATCCTGGTTTTCCATCAAGAACAGCGAACTGGACAGCATTTACGAATTCTGGACCAAGGACATTAAATGGTCGAGACACTACTCACCACCATGCAAACCTTAATTTTACAGTTTATTCTAGTTGATTACATAATAATTTCACGTTCGACTGCAGCGTGCCTGACGTTTGCTGCAGACAAAACCCTCCCCACCATCGTGGGAGTCGGGGATGCACACGGTTCCGAGATCAACTGGTTGGGTCATATAACATAGCAATCGTCCGTACCAGTCATTCACCAATATGCTCTCGATCACGAACAGCAGAGAACAAACACGCCTGGTGAATCTCATAAACCGAATATGATCCCAAAACAAAACGCGTTCGATGAGGCGATCCTGTGACAAGCGAAACAAAAGCGGGCACAAGATGCACCCCATCATTCACCGCTGACCTTTTCCAATTCCCCTGCACGCTCTCCATGATCAGTCCGATCACGCTCGCATACTTTCTCCCCTGCTCGCCTGAGTGTCGGATGATAGAGACCTGGTCGCCGCGCGAAAGGAGAAGGTGCATTCAACGAACGACGAGCAACACTCACGCGTCGCTCGTCGACCAATAATTCAAGCCCCGCTCGGCCGTGACCGAGACGACCTTTGGGTGTCAGGTGACGCGCACAGGTGGCTGTGCCTCACGTGTTTGGGTACTAAGTAATCTACCCCTGGAGACTTCATCGACATCGTCTGAGCCCCTCGGCTCGCCTTCCGGCTTGCGACCCCTGCGCATGACCAATCTGTCGCGTCAGCGAGCTTGTTGTGAAACTAATGAGTCAGCGTGACTGACAAACTTGTTGTACCACATAAGACTGGTAGAGTCACATAAACGACAACGTTATAATGTACACACCTATTGGATGATCTTGCAGATTCGGATGAGTCCAACGACTGCGGTTACGCTGGTTTGATTACGAGCGGCTACTAGTTTCGGGCGTTCGTGCCCCTCTAATTCGTAAGCACCTCGCTGTGGCATCGGCATGAGGGAGAACATAAATACAAGGTCCTCGTTTAACATCCTTAGTTCTGCCCTATCATGTCCACCCCCAAAGTCGGATACCGTCAGCTCGGCAAGTCTGGTCTCCGAGTCTCCGTCCCCATTGTAAGTCCCATCCAAAGATCCGGCTGCAACATGACATGACATGGTTCATCATAGCTCGGAGCCATGAGCTTTGGTTCATCGAAATGGAGTGTGCGTATCAGATCCCACCCTCTTCGCCGCGCCGTGCCAAGATCCATAACCAATATCCCCTCATCTAGGCGTGGGTCCTCGAGGAAGAACCTTCCCTCGAGGTCATCAAAGCTGCATGGGACCTCGGCATCAACACGATCGACACCGCCAACATCTACTCTAATGGTGAATCCGAACGCATCGTGGCCAAATTTATCCAAAAGGTAATCCTGCATTCTCGTTCCCGTGCACGTCCCTCATGATCATCGTCTTTGTTAGTATCAAATCCCCCGTCACCAGATCGTGATCGCATCGAAATGTTATGGCACAGTCGCCGACGATATCAGCGTCCTCCCTTGGCTCACTCCTGGCCTCAACAAATTACCACAATACGTTAACCAGAATGGTCTCTCCCGCGCAGCCATTTTTAACGCGGTCGAAGCCTCTCTCGCACGCTTGGGGACCTCTTACCTCGATCTCCTCCAAATCCATCGATACGACCCCGATGTCCCCGCAGAGGAGACGATGAAGGCCCTCCACGACCTCGTCCAGAGTGGTAAAGTGCGCTACATCGGTGCAAGCTCGATGCGGTGCTGGCAATTCGCCCATCTGAACGAGGTGGCTGAAAAGAACGGCTGGACCAAGTTTGTCAGCATGCAAAACGAGTACTCGTTGCTTTACCGCGAGGAGGTATGTCCCATCGCATGCCTCACATCAATGGGCAATCGTTTGACGTGACCTAGGAACGCGAGATGCTGGCGTACTGTAAATTCAACGGGATCGGTGTCATCCCTTGGGCACCTCTCGCATCGGGAGATCTCGCACGTCCCGTTGGCACCGAAACTGTTCGACGCGACTCTGCCAAAGGCACCCCGTTCGAGAAGAAGTTTTCAGAGGCTGACAAGACCATCATCAACCGTGTCGAGGAACTCGCGAATAAGAAAGGTGTCAAGATGGGACAGATCGCACTGGCCTGGGTTGGTCAAAAGATTGCAAGTCCCATTGTTGGTGTCAATTCTATCGAGCGGCTCAAGGAGAGTATCGTGACCGACATCACGTTGACACCGGAGGAATTGACATCTCTCGAAGAGCCGTACGCATGCCTTGGTTTTCTTAATCATGCTGTTGTCTGATCGCCGTCCACAGATATGCCCCAAAGCCTGTTCGTGGTCACCTCTAAATGCATGGATGGGCGTAGATGTAGACCTGTGTATCTGTAGCAACAATAGCATGTGCTGATCCGAGAAAGAGTCTGGATTATGCAGAAAGAAAATACCTAAGAATACAAATACGAGAATCAAGGCAAACACGGTCCCGGGATTAATTGGTTGGGTCATGTAACACGGCAAGAAGAAATCGATCGTCTATACCACGCTCGTCAACTAATGGGCTCTCGACCATGAACAGACACACCTGGTGAAATCATCAATTCATGCCGTTTCGTCCTAATCCTCATAAATCGAATATGGTCCTAAAAAAAACTCCGTGTTCGATGAGACAATTCACAAGCCAAAAAGAAGTGGGCAGAAGTCGAGGGAATGACCACGCACACCATCATTTTCTTCTCCGCTGACCTCTTCCAATCCTCCCTGCACACTCTCCACAATCCGTCCAATCACGCTCGCATACTTTCTCCCTTGCTCGCCTTCGAACACGACGCCTGAGTGTCGGATGATAGAGACCTGGTCGCCGCGCGAAAGGAGAAGGTAGCCGAGGACAGAACGATGGGCCGAGACTAGTGCGAGGGTTTGCTCGAGTTCGGGTGGCATGGGTGTGTGTGTGTGTGTGGGGTGCGCCCCGGACGTCGAGGTGAAGGCAGAGGATCGTGCGGGTGAGGCAGCCTCGGTGGTGGTGGTTGGGGCTGTGAGAGAGGTAGGCGGTATGCTCTGCATAGCGTGTTTAGAGAGGGTTCAGGGTGTGAGGTTGTCCAAGGCACAGGGTATGGGACGTACCATAACAAGTGCGAGTCCTTTTCCGAACTGGTAGTTCTAGACAAACACAACAACGCTGGATGAATTACCAAAATCGGGAATTTCGTCGAGTTGATAGATATCCGCGCGAACGTAGTATACAAGTAATTGATCAAGTCAGTGGTAGCAGAGTCATACAAACCTTCGTCAACGACGATTCCGACTCTGCCCAGCACCCACACTAGCAACGTCCATCGTACTCTGCAGCTTCATCTCATCCTCATCTAAACCCGCCTCTGCCAAAATCTTCTCCACCTCTTCCAAGATCGGTTTATATTCCGCTAATGTGGTTTGTGGAGTGTGATTGAGCGTGCGACGACCAAAAACCCAACCTGTCCAACTCACCATACCGCGCCTCGGCCAGCCCGAACCCATCCCGTCGCAATTGCTTTCCACGACTATCGCTCGCATGATCGTGATGGGCTCTTTGTGCCCAGTACTCGCCTATGTCCAGACGTCAGTCTCAGTCTCGCAAACCGAATCCAGAGTGAGCGTACGTGAGCGCGCATAGAACATAGCCAACGTTTCTCCCGGCGCAGGCGTACTGATCACGTCTTCTGCCGAACGCGTCGCGTCTTTCGCAGAGACACCCATGAACGCCGTCGCTCGAACTCTTAGATCGTCCTAACGTGGCGGTGGTGAGCGATGCTAATCTGGAGAGGGTGACCGGCGTTTAGCGTACCTTGTTGACCGGCTTTCCAGCTTCCATTCCCTGTGTTTCTGCATCTGTATCTGCATCCGCACTCGCTGCCACTTGCTCTTCTGGCTCCTCTTCACTCTCCGCATCCCATCTCTTTTCTTTTTTCTCCTTTCCTTTCCGCTTGTTCTCCCTCTCGTTTTCCGACTCTGTTTCGCTTCCACTGTCTTCATCCTCCTCACCACTCCCTTCACCTCCACTTTCCCCTTCATCACTACTCTCCTCAGCTTCAGTCGGAATAACAATCCCACTCGGTTTGAGACACACGAACCGCTCCAATTTATCCAACTGAAGCGCATAGAAATCGTCCAGCGTATACTCGCGCGTGCCAAGTTCAAAAATGCCGCCATAGCTAGAACAGTGCCAACGTTAGGGTCCATGCGGAACTGTCATGACAAGGGCAGGAAGGTAAGACGTACGTACATGTACAGCGTATTTCGGAGCACCGCGAGCATGGCGTTGTAACGTGGCATCGGTTTCGTCAAGTTTGGGTCGTCGGGATCGACCTCGTCGTCGCGCTTGGGTTCCGGAATGGGTTGTGTCGCCACCGGTGATTTAGTCTGCAATCAAGACTGAGCGTGCGCTCCGTGTGAATGCGTGACTCTAGACTTGCCTGTGTCTCCTCTCCATCTTCTCCAGACTCATCCTCGTCGTGGTCATGATCATTGAGGTCATGGCCAGACGGAATCGCTCCACCGCCCTTCACCTGCTTCTTCTTCCCTCCACCTCCTTTCTTTTTCGGCTTTTTGAGATGCATTCCGATCCATCGCCCATGACCTCCCAACTGGTATCCATACCTTCCATCCAAGAAAGGACATCAATCCCACATTCATACCCATCACATGCGTGCTAGAAAAGAAAAAAACACGCACAAGTCATTCCAAAATACACTCTCCAATCCCTCTTCTCCTCGCTCTTCGTCAGTCACTCCTCCGAACATCACCCCTGTCCCCTTGGCCGACCACAGCGCCATCGTACACCCCGCCCGCGCCGTCGGCGTATGTGTCGATGATGCCGTCTTACGTTTCTCCCATTTGAGCACGAGGGGGGTCGGAAGAGATGGATCGAGATTCATCCTGGATCCGTTGTCGGTGCACCCGCGTACGTGTCAGTGTGTGGATCGAGACGTACTTGAGGAACCAGGTGTCGTCGAGAATGACGCCGACGGGACGCTTCCCCTTGGAATATTCCTTACAGTAACCACCTGTAGGATAGAAACACGAGTCGTTTTCAGACCGTGCTGATGCTGGAGGAGAAGCATGATGGAACGGACGGACCGTGTAGAACAATGCCGTCTGGTGTGGACAAAAAGGAGAAGCCGCTGCGAGGACTAGTCAAGTCGCTTTCAGCGACATCGGAACTGGATCTGGGGGGCACGTACGAGGGCTTTCGTTCCAACTCTTTAAACTCGATTTGACGCCATTTATACTCTTGAGTGTCGAATATCCACGTATCGTTGAGGTACTGCGCTATTGCGCAAGTGCGCGCAAGCTAAGTTGAGGTCGTGATAGAATGTCATGCACTCACTTCGATGTCCAGGATCATAGAATCCGCCAAACAAGATAATAAAATGCTTCCACATGGCCATCCTATTCACGTTCAAGGCCACAGCTAAGCGATACAGCGCACGAGATATCCAACCCCACCCTACCGATGACCTGACCGTGCGCTGGGTCGCACCTTGGTTTCGATTCTTTCCCAGGTATGCGTTTGAACATCAAAAACCCAAAAATCGCGATAGTGATGAAAGCTGTTTTGATACAAGGACGAAAATTCGCCACCTACAACATTCGAGCGAGAGCGATCGCTGTCAACAGCATGCAAGGCTGCCGAATGACAAGGAACGAACCAAATAGATAGAGCTTTCCGCCTCCGGCGGGAGACGCGACGATGCTGTGTGCAGAACGGGGGCCGGGACAGGTTTGGGAAACGAATTTTCTCCATTCGTCCTGCGAGGACAAGGTTGGATTCAATAGGATATAGACTTGGGTCGCTCTAAGACGTACCTTGTCTGGTGAGTAGCGAAACACGTCATTGTAAAAGTACTAAGTTGCGGATTGTCAGCAGGAATCGCAAGAGGCAACGGACACGATACGCACTGCTTTCCCGTCTTCGCTAAAGTACTCGCCTCCGATACACCAAAGGTGATTTCCGTTCGGACATGGCGTTAGAGTGGCATTGGCACGTCTACTCGGAGGTCCTTCCACAAGTTCTTCTGTGACCGTATGTGCTGTTTCCCATTCTTGTCTCATCTACGGGAACACAACATGAACGCTGATCAATGACGACGATCGCGAATGACAAGACACGGTGGTCCGGATGAGAACGAACCTTTTCGAGAATATCTTCAAGATCGTCGTCGTCTTGGTCATCTTTGTCGCGCTGGGATTTCGTGGATTTCTTCTTTTCTTTGCGTGCAGTCTTTTGGGCGGCCTTGGCCTTCTTCTGGGCCTTTGCAGCCGCTTTTTTGGTTGATGCCGCACCGGGTTTATCCTTGGTCATGACGTTGAACTCAAGATGATCAAGCCTGCTGTGTTTTGGCGAGGAATCATATAAATAGGGCATGTGTGTTTGATCTGATTTCGCGAGTTCGAGCAGACAAACGCTCAGGATCAAGATTACACTGATGTGGCCAATCCAATAGGTGGATCTCAATGCGGCACGAGGCTATGAGTACTCATGTCTGAATCGTGTCTAGCAATGCAATTGGCTGGTGAGTACCGTTCTTGTCCGAGTTTATCACTGTCCTTCATCTTTTTTGCGCGCAGTATAACATGCATGGCACGAACCACTTCGGGCGATTGCAGGTGCCGTGCTTCGCCCAATACACGCACCATATGTATGATGGCCGACCCTCGTCTGTCGGTGTCTGCTGTGTTTGTTCTAACCGACGAGACAGTTTCCAGATGTGCGAAATGGAAATCTTGCAACACGTGTGTACCCTTGCGTCCTTTTTGTGCGATCTGCAGACGACGCCGTTTTGTACAGTCCTGATGTATGAGGAGGTTGACGAAGCTTCGTCTGTAGTCGACATGCAGTAGATTAGTTCGCCGCCACGGGCGAACGTCTGATTTAGTAGGATACCCTAGGTTGTTTTGCTCCCTCTGCAACGCTCTACCTCGGTTTCAGCCTGCATCTCCCTTGCGGCAGCCTCTGCCCAGGCGTCAAGCCCTCCCTTGTCGAATGCCTCTGCGAGTCTTTGCTGGGCTGCATCTTGATCAACGGTCGTTGGTATTGAGGACTCGTGTCGTGGCTTTGATGCAGCAAGGAGAACGGGGTCACCATCGACGGAATCGCGAGAGGTAGGATGTCGATAGATTTTGGCTGTCAATAGCGGCATGGAGTGTAATATCCACGTTCGCATGCGTGCAGCAAACTCTGCTGTCTGTGTTGGACCTTGGTCAGCCGTAGTGAGGGACGTGTTGGGATGGACGCACGTTGCGAACGTCCAGATAGGCCATGATGCCCGCGACGGAAGCGGTTGCACTCGACATGACGATGGCGGTGGCGATGGCGAAGGCTTTGAAGGTGTAGAGAGGGGGGTTGAAACGGTCTCGTGCGCTCACATTGGGACGTATTGGCGCTGGTGCTGGGCGTGGACGAGGAGGTGCGGGGAGCACGACGCGACTTGCTCGACGAGGAGGGGCCCTGCAGAGGGCCATTGCACACGGTCTGTGGCCAAAAGCTGCCCACAGCCACATGAATCACTACCGCCATGGCGACATTCCCCAACGAACTCTGGATGACGGTCTTTGAGGAGCTCGAGTCTCCAAGAGACCTCGCATCCGTCGTACGCACAAACAGACGCTTCAAGTCCCTCGGCGTCAGAGTCCTCTACAGACACATCATCTGGTCAGACCCGCTCAAGTTTATCAGGAACCACGCGTTCCTACAGGAAAATCCAGCTCTGCGCTCGGTCACCCGCGCACTCACCCTCGGCATATCCACCGCAACCTCGCAGCTCGATCGCATCGAGCAAATCAGCCGTGCGAGAGCCATCATACACCTCTCTGGCGACATCACCTTTATCCACAGACCCAATCGTGCCCATGAAGCGCGCATCTTGGACGAAATCGGCATCGCTAGCCCCGTCGACCTTCTTGCCTCGGACCATGTCACCGACACCATGTACAACCACGCCTTGACCTTTTCCAACCTCCGAGAACTCACTTTCAACAGCATGGTCCTCCCGGATACCTTTTACGACTTTGTACATCGCTTCCCCGCGCTCGATAAACTCGTCATCGAAAATTGCACCCCACCCCTCCGCCCTCATCTCACCAATCTCCACCCCCGAGACCTCCCCATCACTGAACTCACCATCGTCGGCCTACGCGGCCGCCGAGATCCACGCGAGCTCCGCGCATTCGGAGAGGGTCAACACCTCCGTGTCATTCGCTTCGACTGGACCTGCTACATCTACAAACACTTCTGCGAAATGCTCAACCCCCCCAACAACTGGGCCCAGGGCTTCGTCGTCGTCCTACCCCCCGGCATGACCACCCTCCCGGCCTTGCACACCCTCCATCCCCCGGATGTCACGCCGACACCGCAGCTCTTCCTCCCCTCTCACCATGACCCGGTTCCATCCCCCCACATCCACACCATCGACGTCAAGTTTCCCACTCAGAAATCCTGGCAGTCTTATGTCTCTGAACCACATGACCAGCTCATCAACCCATTTGCCGAGTTTTTGGCCAAGTGTCCCCGCGTCACCGACTTGCGGATCAGAAATTACCTCCCCTGGCTCCGCTTACCCGATAGCGCGCTCCCGAATCTGGCGTACTACCAGGGACCATTGACTACAATCAAGTCCGTCGTCTTTGGTCCACGTCGACTAAAACATCTCACTATCAGGGACTCTACGGGTGGCCTGGCTGCATTGGAGAAGGCCTTTAAAGAAATCGAGGCAAGCGGCGGCGGCGTCGACCTCGAGAGTCTCTCCGTGTTTATCGGCTGGTGGGACGACGAAATCCTCTATGCCGTCCTCCACCATTTTAGTCGCCTAAAGCGACTCGAGATCATGTACAGAGAAGGGGATCCAACCGAAGTATGTCGCTTTCACTTTGTTTGTACTCTCATGACGAGGTGCAGTGCTCAACGGTACATACAGGAAATGGTATTGGGCATGGGCGCCCATTTCTTTGGGCTGATGCCACACTTGTGGTCTGTCCGCGTGTTCAAAGTCATACCCCCTGGCGTCGACAATGTCGGTGCAATCGCAGAAAGCCTCAGTGCACGTGGGTATCCACATCGGTCGATCCAACTCGCACTGGGGGAGCTCATCGGGGTCGACGGTCCTGAGCGGGGTGAGTTGGACGATGCCGAATTCGAAGAAGCCAAATTTGGTACGGCGTCGTCCTCATCATCATCGCGTGTGGGATGGACAGCATGTCCAGAGGAACCCGAGGAGGTCATCCTGAAAGAACTCATTCACGCGTGGAATCGGTATTGTCCTGCGCTGAGGGAAATACAGCTAAAGGCAGGGTATGTGTGGCGGAGAGCAGGCCCACACGATGTCTGGACACAGCGGGCAACGAAGGTGAGCCGCGTGCGGGACGCGGGGTTTGAGGAAGCGTGACAAGAGGAGGGGATGAACAGTGTATCTATGTGTTTTCTCGTGTTACTGTATGTACTCAGCAAAGGTCGGCGCTTAGGGGCTATCTAAATTTGTGTGTGACTAATCCCGTGGCTTGTGCTGGGTCATTGTACAGCAAGTCCCACTGAAGGGCATCGAGTCTAATCACACAACGGCCATCGTAATGCAATGGAATGCAAAAGTTGTGAGCTTAGACAACGCCAGTTTTATTGTGAACACTGTCTGCGGAACCAGTAAGTTGGATGTGCCTCGGTCTGCTTGCCACTGACCCTCCCCGAAACAGTCTACGTGACATCCGCTTGCAAACGCAACGCTTCGCAAAGGATCGCGATGAACAAGTCGCCAGGGCCTCGCGGTCCCTCAAGGGGACCGAAGGATCGAGAATGACGAGGGCCGGGCTGGCGAGCTGTCAGAAGCGGGTGGAGGAGCTCGCAGAGGGATTGGCGAGGCTGAAGCGGGACAATGACGCCAGTACGTACTTTTCGCCATCCCCTACATGGCCTCGTGATATTTTTTCTTTGACGTGTCGTATTCACGCACGTCCTCGTTTGATCCATCCCCTTTTTTTTCTCTTCAGAACGTGAGCGGCTACGCCAGCTGCGTGAATCCCTCGCAGCGCGTCGACGGACCCTCTCTGCCGCACGTCTCGTACCTGCACCACCATTAGATACTTTGACGGTCAAAGAGACGCAAGAGTTGCATGCACTCTCAGCGGCACTTGCGCGTGCACGCTCGGGGCTCGTTCAAGAGCTCGTCGAAGTCTTCCACGTCGTCGAGGTAGGCGGACGACCACCAATTGGGGGGAAGGCGGGGACGAAGGGGGAATGGACCATCGGCGATTTGATTCTGCCCGTTCCAGGGGATATCCGACGTACGCATGTTCCATTGAATCTGTTCCGTGTCCCGCTAAACCCGCTCCATCTGTCGTTCTCCCCCTCGAATACTCATTGTCACGGTACAGGGTATCCCCCAGACCATATCAATGCCGTTGTCACACACACCATCCATTTCCTTGGATTACTCACATTTTATCTGGGTGTCAAACTCCCTTTCGAGACAGAATGGAGCGGAAAAAGGTTTGGGGTTGGGCAACCCTGGATCGGGGCTGGTAAAGGCGGGGAGTCCGGTAGTTGGGCCAAGTATGTTCTTTTCTTTCCCTCCTCATGCCGCATGCGGGGTGTATACCTGGTTTTTACGTGGCTTGGCTATCTAGATGGACGATGAAACATCCGCTATATCTCACAGCCTCCTCGTCTTCGTCCTCGTCACCTTCGTCCCCACAAACCCCTCTCCCGACATCTGCACCGCCAGAAGTATCGACAATAGCGTCCTCGACGACCCTCCCACCACCAACAGAACCCAAAGCATCATTTACGACAGCATTTGCAATGCTGTTGTACAACGTGTGTTACCTTGCCCATACTCAAGGCGTCGAGATACCACTCTCACAAGCGGGCGATGCGCTCGGAAATCTCTGGGCGGTGTGTTGCAGCGGCGAGTTGGGACGGTGCGTTGACCCTTGCCTCTTTCGCCGTTCGTTCTTTCATCCCCATTTATACTTCGGATCTGTATTAGTCGTTCGCATGAAACGACGCCGAGTTTACCACCTCCGACGCCCTCTACGTTTCCACTTGATTTTGCACAGGTCCTTCAAGCGACGACGGCGAGTCCAGCGCGGGGTAGGCGGCGTGTCGTTGTGGTGGGGACGGGGACGGGCATGGTGCGGGACACTATGACAAAGGTGGGGGGTAACCATGGATCTTCAGGTGTGCGGTCTCCGACGCGGAGACGACCGGAGCGGATCGCAGAAGAGGAAGGATGGGAGGTGGTGGATGATGACGGGGCGGATGATGGACTTGGATGATCATTGGTAGAGTTAGACCTCATAGATGCGAGATGCGAGATCCTGTTTGGTGGTTGTGTAGTTGTACACGAGCAGTAGTGCTAACTGACAGCCTTCTCATCCGTCTCTGTGAACCCACGAACAACTGGCACCTTCGCCGTGCACTGTTTCATTGATCTCCTACTTTACAATAGTACAAGACAAAGTGTAAAGTACAGCCCATTTCCACTCGACATGTGGAATATGCTAGTTCTTGTTGGCCACCTTGTTGGCCCACATCTCTCCAACGTATATCGGCGCTTTGGGAGGGTTAGAACTAGTCTGGTGACCAGATCCGTCTATGAGGCAAGCCACCAGACTAGGTTAGAACGATCGTAATAGCGATAAGTGTGCCCCTCTCCTTCGGGTGGAGAAGACACCACTGGTTCAAGGGTCGGTGCGCGTAGTTCTCGCTCCGCAGGATCCTCAGAAAGAAGCTCCTGAACAGCGTCACGCTCCACAAAGATAGGCCCGTGCGCACCCTCATCGAGATAGTGGATCAACGAGAGCTGCTCGCAGCCCATCTTATCTGACAGAAATACTTGCCCTGACATATCCATATTTGCATAAGGGCAGACCCGTGATGACATCCCCTCCCTGGCGGGGTGTACCACAGCCGGAACGCGGCCTGAATACGAGCGCCATCTCGCGTCTCGTGTCCTCCCCTTCTTCTCCCAAGGTACCCATGCTTCTTCATCTGAGTTCATCATCCTCGAACTGTGGGCCCCAGCCAAAGTCGCGTTCACCAGATGGGTGATCTGGATCGACATCCTCGTCCTCTTCACGAGGAGTTTCCAGAGTGATGGTGAGTGAATTGGCAAGGGTCTGATAATATGTTTCAAAGGTAGGTATGTGCGTATCATCCACGCCGACGGAAATCGTGAATGCTGTGGTCGTCGTCGCAACAACTCCGTTTGCTTGGATCTCGTCCGACGTCGAATTTGGCATTATGACACTGATCCCAGAATCACGCCGGCGGGAACAATATGAACTCCGCATATGGAATACCGGTTTGTCGCTTTCTGAGGTTGCACGCAACACGGATGTTGGTGGGGGTTGGGGTCCCAGGTAGAGATCCGACGCATCATACCCAGCAACCCATTTTGGTGACGAGTCCTGCATTACACAGGGAAAGACCTTCAATGGCGCAGAGAACGTGCGTGCAAATCCAGTCCGAGTAACGACCGCGGTAGCAACGTGGCTCTTTGTTCCTAGTGTGGTGTAATCAACAGGTGAGAATAGCAGGAATTGCCCAAATCGTACCTGCAGCAAACGATAGGCCAGAATCAGTACTGATTTCTATTCAGTAGTTCGCGGTATTTTCTCTCATATCACCGAATGGCTCGAGTCGTATGATCGCCGACGTCAGCTGTTGGGCGGCGTAAGCAGGATCTTGTAAGGGCTGGAAGCTGTGAATCCTGCGGATATCTCTTTTGTTGTTCCGTTGGAGAAAGCTATTTGAGCAAAGTATTCATATATCCACTGAACAATTACAGTCTACAACATTGAGCATAAGAACCATCCACTGTGGTATTCGAAATCAACCAACCTCGCGTTCCATGTGGAATGGGAATACAGCTCTCTTGAAGTCAAGGGCTGGGGGGAAGTTCGTGGACGGAACGAGGATCGAAAAATCTTGTACAGCGTCACGAAGTGCCCCGTGGTTGCTGTTTCCCATGTTGATGGGTTGTGTTGTTTCAAAAACTAGCCTCTCCTTTTCTCGAACGATCCATAGATCCATGTTCGTGATGGTCTCTTCATATGCCTCTTCGACACTCTTATTACCAAAGAGTGGCTGCCTCAATGCCCAAGGTAACGTGCTCCAAGGGCTGTATCTCTGAGGTTCGGGTTTCTGCCGTTTCACATCTTCTCAAGAACGTCTGTTTGAACGAGAGTCAATATTTCGCATAAATGCTGTAGGAAATATAGGAGCCGTACAAAGCTTTAACGAAGGACCTTTCCTTGAATCGTAGTCCCAACAAAACGTTTTCGATGACAGGACATCCAGCACTTATCTTGACCCTCGTACCGCCATGTACAATGACATTTGGAGTGAGATCAGGTGCTCTGACCCACGCTTGAGCAGTGCACTCAGCAGGGGAAGCATTACCCCCGTGAGCCGTCCCCAGTAGGGCCAGGAAACTGAGGATACATTGGAATGGTCTTGTGCGCATTGGTCCATAGATGGGGGGATAGGATGAAAGAAGCGCCGGTGCCTCGCATTGTATTTGTGCACTTGACTCGTGCTCATCACTATGATCTGATAGATGAGGGCTGTATATGTTGCTACGGCGTTCCCAACGGATCAATGATCAATCAACCCACATTCGGCACGACTCCTTGATGATTGAAACATTGCTGTAGTATGCACAGCCCTGCATTTCGCCGAATCCTGCCTGGGGATGGCTAGGAGGGGAATCCAGGCCAGCGTGGTGCTGCACGGGAACGAGAAAACTGCCGTTGGGTACTCGAAAGGGTTCTGGTAGCTCGGTTGGCTGTCTGCTGGCTTATCGTTGTCAATATCATTGTGCGTATAAGAACATCACTGAAACCTCAAGATCGTGCTATGTGATTATTTGGATGCCAAATAGGGCTAAAAAATATTTGCATTATTGTCCTGTTAGATTCACGATGTAATATTGTCAACGTGTTTTGTCGAGTGATCCATCACTGAAAATTATCTGTTCAATGGCAAGTGCACTATAAGGTCTTTATAATTTGCCTCACTGATTTTTCCATCATGGGAATCGTGCTGTTTGGAATGCATGAACACAAGGGACTTCCAATCGCTTGACAAAACGACCTCAACATTTGACTACTAGATGAAACCCTGAGATAGAGGTGGGTACAGTATGGGGCCATTGTAATTTACCTCGCTAATGCACCCATCATGGGAATTGCACTCTACAGTATGTACGAATATAAGGGACTTCCAATCGCTTGACAAAACGATCTCAACATTTGACTACTAGCATGATGCAAAAATGGAGTCTTCCAACACCGACCTGACTGAGGCCTGTGCCCTTTCCACAACCTTGGGCTTCCTCGGCTTCGAGGACCACGTCTATGGTGACACACTCGCCGTGCAGGAGGTAGGGGGTGAGGAAGGCTTTGATAGCATGACCAATGATGTGACAAAAATTTGTAAGGTTGTGGTGGTGAGCTTCCTTTGGATCGTAGGAGACAATGATGGACTTGATTTTGATGGAAGAGATGACAAGGGAGAGGTGGTGGTGGGTGGCAAGATCAGCAATGGACTGGACATGGATTCAAGTTGATAAGAAAATCTGTCATGTTCTTTATGGCACAATTAATACAACATAGATATACATATCATATCAGAACTCAAAGGCAGAACTGTCATCACTATCTTCACCCTCACTCTCTGGTGGTGAGTCTCTGTCTGTCTCATCCTTATCAAACTCACTGTCATTACTAGAGTCATCGGAGTCATCGTCTTCAGGCTCCTCATCCATGATTGTTATCTCAGGATCTTTTGTCCCACTATTTCCAGCTTTAGAGTAATGTTCATCATCACTCTCGTTGGACTCGGAAGGATCTTGCGCCCCTGAGTTCACCAGGGTTGGAGGACAGTATTGAGCATGGTGTCCTACACCAAGTCCTGTGTATCGAATAAACATGTCATGATCGGCGAAGCTGGGGACAATGTCAGAGATGTTGAAGTGTCTTGTAAGTAGTCTTACATGTTAACATAGTAAGCTGCCCAATCATCAACATTGTTGTTTTCCCGAGCGACTGATGGACCATGACGGAGCAAGGAGTCGGTGCGACCATCAGCAAATGCTGGGATTAAATGGCAAGCACGAAGGACGAGGGATGGGTCAAGAAACCCGAATGCAGCACCTGTGTCTGAAGGAACAAAACCGATCTTGGGAAGACAGGCATTCTTAAACCCCCAACAATAACCAGGTTCAACTCTGAACCAACGGACCCATAAGAACTCCATTCTTCGTGTGACACCCACATAGTCAACTGCGATGAGGAACACACCCAAGACTTGCGCATACCAGAATGGATGAGAGTTTGGATTATCCTCCCATGAGAGTAGCATTACAGCTGAGCCCTGCCCAGGGTGCAATGTGTCTTGATCACAGCGCATATCATAAGTCGTGTAATTGATCTGAAAATGTTTTGGCCGGAGAATGTTGTTGAGGCTATTGACAAATCGTATAGAACCCCACTCTTCACTGGAAAACATGTGCTTGTTGCTATCATATTCAAGGTTCATTAGTCGCGATAATAGATGATCCTTGAGTCTTGGAATAAAGTCCTAGCATGACCAACAACAACATAAGTTGGCTTTGTGAATTCTAGTAAAGTGAAGCTAACCTGGAGGGCAGGGTCATTGGGAGAGCTTTGAAGAAATTCAGTGAGGTTGAAAGAATTGACTGGTGCATCTGATAACTGATGATGAAGCTT
>JBBPLK010000074.1:0-60329 GCA_038089735.1 Exsudoporus frostii
AGAGGGAGTCGGAACGAAACGGAAGGAGGCTGTCCGGAGGAACTCGGAAGGGTAGGCAGTGAGCAGAGCCTTAGAAGGCGATGCTCGGAACATCGCCACCTACGAACTGATCCCACACGTCCTGGGCAATACCTTCGTCGTTGGTGATCATGTCCCAAAGGTCTTGGGACGGCGGGGAGGGGGGTAGGATGGGAAAATGATAGGGGGGATCCACGTTTGTAACAGTGTCCTGTGCGATTATGGTCGAGATTGTTGTTCGTTTGATCATGTATTTGGGGACGCCTCCACAGGTGTAGAAGAATTTGGCCCGTTGTATGGGGGACCAAGTCTTGAATGTATCGCATAGCTCATCTTCGATGTGAGCTGCTTCGTCATGGAGCATGTACCGTAGGAGGTAACGCTGTTCCAGTACCTCAGGTGGCTCTCCAGTAGTCCACCGGTAGTTTGATGGGGTCACCATGACACTTCCATCTTTCCAATTGATTTCCAGGTTAATGGCCTGGAGCCAGGGAAGTCCTAGAATGACTTCGTCTTTTCCACAGTTGAGGATGAAGAGATCTCGTCTCTCCCTTATTCCTCCGTAATCCAACACTATGTTGGTCTTGTACTTGATAATTCCTGATGCATTTGGCGTCCCGTCCACATTCCAAGCTTGTGTGGTTTGATCCAGTTTGGTAACTGGTAGTCCTAGTCGTTGTACTGCCATTCTTGAGATGAAGCAGCCCGTTGCTCCACTGTCTATTAATGTGTTTTGCCATCCTGCTTCCAGATCGAGACGGGAATACGAATAGAATTGGTTCTCGATCCGGAAATAAATACAGGGGCTATCATGAAGGAGGAGGGTGGCATTGGTCCATCTCCTCCCTTTAAAAAGACGCATTATGGACAGGGAGAGGAATGCGGGGCGTAGCTTCTACGGTCAGGACTCTTGCGGACTCTTCCCATTCCTCAGTAGGTGTTTCTTTGGCTAGGGGGTTTCCTTGTTCATCCAAGGATGGGTCGAAGGCGGATCTTAAGGTACGAAGTACCTGATCACGTCCTTGGGTTTTAGCGACGTCCTTGAGAAAGGATTCCAGGGGATCTTCTTGATGGGGAGTGGGGATAGGGGTCGAATGGGAAGAGGTGGAGATTGCCCTTGCATGGGCAGCTTGGGGTGGTTTCGGGCTAGCACGCCAGCTACCAGCTGGCCGGTTATGACTGTAACCAGGATGATTCCTAGTAGAACAACCTTCCTTGTGGCATATGAAGCAGCAATTCTCATGTATGTGGCAAGCACGTTCGACAGGGGATAATGTAAGGCGATCCACATCCATAGCGTTGGGATCATAGTGGTGACCACCTCCGCCATAGGACAGTTGGGGTCCCTTTCTGAGGGAGGCAATCCTCCGGTAGCTTCCTTCAATTTCAGAGGCTTTTGAGTAGAGTTCCTCCATGGTGGTGGACCCTTTAACTGCTCCAGAGAGGGTAAGCTGTACTGCAATCTGAGGATCGATTCCTCGGAGGAACCATTTGGAGAGGGCATGGTAGTCGGTGATCCCGGAGTGGACGGAAAGGAGGGAGAAGGAGGAGATATATTTGTTGAAGCCGGAGGGGTTTTTCCGATCTTGGTTAAGCGAGGCGAGTGCCACTCGAGCCTGCGCTGCTGCATCATAGGGGGTGAAGGCGGCCTTGAAGGCTTTCTTGATGACCATCCAGGTCTTGTTTGCATCAAGTACTTGTTCATTGTCAAGCTTGGTGAGCCAAGCTTCTGCAAAGGCTTTTCCTCATCCTTTGGACATCCTATTGAGGAAAACCACTGTCTTCGCTTCATCGGAGTATTGGTCTGCATGAAGGGTGAAGTATGCATCCATTGCCAGGAGCCATCTGTTGGCATCTCCGGTCTCTCCACTGAATTCTTCAGGGAGTGCTGCTTTAATTTTGACCATGTTGTTGTCATCTTCCTCATCACTGAAGGGATCTATGCAAATGGGGGAGTGATAGGGGGAACCCGGGGGTGAAGAATCTGGGGAAGATGGGGGTGCAGGTGCTCGTGGGGGAGTGGGGGAATCAGATTGTTGCCTTTGGATAGGATCTCCCGATGGGGTCGCGGTTCGTGAGGGGGGACCACCTGAGGTAGTTGGGGGTGGTCGAAAAGGGGTGGGAGATGGGCATGTAGGGTTGTATGAGGTTCCGGGTCCTGCAATTCTTCGTGGAGGGGGTTCTATGGCAGGTGGGGTAGAAGAAGTTCCAATGGCTTCTTCTTCGTCTCGAGCTTCCTGAGCAGCGAGAATCGCAGTGAGATTTATCTGCTTTGTGGTGATGGCTGGGTACTACCACCTGGTAGTCCTGTAGGGGTTTAGGTGTAGTAGCACTAAACTGAAATAACCTTGATCTTTTGTTACATCAACCATGACATTAACAACTGACACTTTCGTGTCAACCAATCCTCGGGGGTACTTCCGGTCCGGGATGGAGATTCGGCACGTATAGGCAACATGCAGAAACCGAGCAGCCCTAGCTACACCGAGCTAGCTGTGGTCAAGGGTACAGGGCTCCAGCTACCAACCACTAAGGCACTGGCGCAGTTGTGCGAGCGGCAAGCGAGCAAGTCTCTATGACCGTGTAGAGATTAGAGGATGATGGCGAAGTCTCGTCCTAGAGAAAGGGGGATGGTGGCGCAGTCCTGTCTAGTGCAAGCGAGAGGGCTTCCAGAAGCAGAGGGCTTTGAAGCAAGGGAAGATTGATTAACACGATGAATTGTGTAGATCAAGGTTAAGGAGAAAACAGTTGCAGGAGAAGCCCCGGTATAAATAGGAAAGTGAGACTTTAAGGTAGGTAATAAATATAAAAGGAAATGTGGCTAAATAGGGATAACAAAACTGTGCATAATGAGAGCACAGCCGAGGAGGCGATGTCTGATCAGTCAAATAATACGGAGAGAATCGGAATGGGGCAGAACGGAACGGAATGAGACTCGGGTGGAATCGGATGACGGAAATGAAGAAGGGTGGTGAGCAGAGCCTTTAGAAGGTGATGCTCGGAATGTCGCCACCTATGAATTGGTCCCAGATCTCTTGAGAGATCCCTTCATCATTAGTAATCATCTCCCATAAGGTTTGAGACGGGGGAGAGGGCGGGAGGTTGGAAAAAGGATAGGGATCGCCCACGTCTGTAACACATATTCCCTGTAATAATGTAATAAGTGAACAAATGGGATTGGCAGACAAAATGAAATTTTCATATCTGCATACCATTTATAGTTATCGGCTCTTGCTGGTAACAAGAACACATGGCTTCAGGGCTTCTGGGGCCTGGCTCGGCTCGGCTCATGGCTTCTCAAAATGGCAAGCCGGGCTCCAAGCTCCACCAAGCCCCTAATGCAGCCCGGCTCGGCCAAGCTTTTTGGGGCCTGGCTTGATTGGCTTGGGGCTTTCAGGCTGGGCCACGGAATCACTACAAACGATTAGGTCCTTTCGAAATTACCCACGTCCTATCTCCCCTCACCTAAAACAACCAATGTCTAGCAAGGGCTGCTCACAGATGAGAGATAGAGGGGGGAGAGACCGTAAGGTCAAGAGTCTTATTCTGAGGATGAAGCTTTGGGAAAACTCCAAGAGAACTTGACTGAAGTTCTCTGGCGGCGACTTTGGCCTTTATATACTACTCATAGTGTTTGTACATAATTGTATCAGATCTACCGATTACTACTGCATAGAGACTAACCCTAAGCCCTGGGCTGTGGGTAGCGGAGATTAAATAAGTGAGGTGGAATGGAAGCATAACATGTGTGATGCGTGAGGCACATCAAATGGAAGAGAAGAAGAGAAGAGCATAGCCATGCACAGCACAGAAATTAAAAGAAGGCTGTGAAAGCATAGGGGAGATTGTAGATCTCGTGAGAAAAAGATAAAGAGATAAGCGTCCTTTGTGATAAGATAATCACATGGCGCGATAAGATAAGATGCAAAAATAAAAATGTACTAAGTCCATTAGATGAAAAGTACCATTCATAACATCACCTATTGCTTAAAACTCCCACATACCTGGAAAATACACAATGTCTTCCATGCCACACTTCTATCTCCCTATTGCTCCACTGAAGCATATGGTCCATCCTTCTCAGAACCCCCCCCCCCCTGACGTCATAGATAATGAAGAAGAATACAAAGTCGAAGCCATTCTTTCACATAAAGGACCAAAAAGCTGATGACTATACCTGACGTCCTGGAAAGGACACTCCACTGCCGAAAATACATGGGAACCTGAATCCAACCTCCGCCACTCCACTCAAATACTCTCATCTTATAAACAACACCATAACCTCTAACAATCAACATTCCTCCTTGCTCAATGATCTCTTCATGAGTATCTCACAACAAATGAACAACAACCTCAACACTCTCTTCCTTATAATCCACCTCTTCCATGGTCTCACTCAAGCCCAATGTCTTCTAATATTGGAAATTCCTGCTTCTCCCCTTCACTTTGCCCTCAATTCCCTCCCTAATTGCATCCTCTCCATTCTTCACACCCATGGCTTTGCTTCTTTCATTGAAAACCTCCCACCCACTACTATCTATCCCACATTTCACTGCCTTTATCTCTCTTTACCACAGAACCAATATAATGCATATGTTGAACACCTTGAAGAATTTCTTCGTCATCGCCCCCATCCTGATCCCCCTCTTTCCATACCTCCTCCCACCTATCCTCCCCCCCTCCTGCAGATACCCCCACTACTGTAGACTCCAACTCCGATGACAATGATGATGACTACATTCATTCCATCCCTATTCCCACCAATCATCCACAGACCTTCACTATCAATGGAAGACATGTCTTATCCTCTCCTTCTCATATTCTCCTGCATCCCGACCAACTCCATATCCCTCTCGCCACCTCTGACACAATCTGCTTTCACTGTCATGGCAACAGTCACTATTGTGAGGATTGTCCAGACTATACCTGCCCTCATTGTCGCACAACCGCTCCAGGCTATCCCACTCACCTTTGCCTCCTCACCAGATGCAACTACTGTCATAACTGGGGACACACAGCCATCGTCTGCCCTCATCGCAACTGTGGAGTTTGCTCTGCCCCTGGCCACATTGTGGATAACTGTCCTTTTGAGCATCTTTCCCCATCCCAGGCAGCTGCTATCTATGGAGGACCATCCTCAACTACCTCTTAATTCTTTTACATCAAGAGGAATTCTTGTCGAATCAGGGATTCAAATGTACAAAGGGGGTAATGTTACAATTTTCCTCATCTACCCACGTATCTTGCTTCTTTCCTCCTTTTCTACATGTCGCACTTGGCAGACGACTTACACTTCCACTGTTCACATCCTCCTTATTGTTGGTTCACATGCTATTCTTCTCTTACTGCTCTAGACCATGACATCATCTTCTTCAACCTTCTATGAAATGCTTTCCTATACATAGTATTTCCCTTTCTCATCATGTTGGTCCGTGCACCCTCTCTTGTAATATATAAATATGTCTTTCATGTACCTCTATCTCCACTCTTGATCTGCGCAATACTAGCATACTCTCAAGACTCACCCTTAGTCCTTCAGTCAAGTTCTCCCTTGACATCATTAGCACTTGTTCTCAAGAACACTACGCTTCACAGACATCAGTCTCTACGTGAGCACCGCCTGTGTAGGATAGCTTAGTATCGAGTCTCCCTTGTACACTATGTGTAACACCTTATGCCTCCTAAGTGGACTAGTGGCACCCTCTAGGGACCATTGTGTGGCCTGTTGAGTGGAATTCTAATATGTCTTTTGTGCATGTTGTTAATCAATTCTTGAATTTGCATGCAAACTGTTTTTGTAGTCATTGTCCAAATGTGTTTGTCTTATGATTTGCCTTTTGAGCCTAGGGCCATATATCCAACAAATATAAACTTTGTCTCAAATGTATTATAAATATGTATCATCATATTAGCCCAAATAACTCCCACAGTTTGTACTCATAGTATTATATTTCAAATCTGACAATCCTTCATTGCCAAACAGAAAGAGGTAGCCTATTTTAGATAAACTTATGCCCCATATGTTGTGAGATAGCAAATGTATGCATAACTATGAAAATTTTCAAAATCTGCTTATCAATTTGTAAGATGGACAAAATTACAAGCTCAGGTACAATATGTTGATAGATAAATAACCAATTTGCTGAGTACACATTTTTGGCTGCATCTCAGATATCATGGCTTGGAATTTCTTGGTCCCATCCTGTAGCCAATGGTCAGACTCTGGAGTAACTCTGGGGATCTGATACCTTAGACAAGCAATACAATTCCACCTTCATGACCATGGAGCCCAGCAGAAGCATTCACAGTCCACTATGACAGAGAGCAATAGCATGTTTAACAGGCAGCCAATACCCTACCCAAGCATCACTGAAACACCCAACATTTGCTTACATCAGGTCATTCTATGTGCTGAGCATCTCAGCCACACCTGTCACAAGGTCAAGCCTCTTGATTGTTGGCTGCAGTGAATACTCTCCAAAATGAAGAACTTGATAGACAACTACAAGCTGAAGCTAAAAAAAGAAACCAAGTTAAAAAGCACTAGCAGCAATCAACTGCTCCAGCTTCTCAGCATCCATCCCTGGTATCCTGGGTACAATTCTGTAGCCAAATGGAAGTGGATGTCTATGCAAAAGAAAATAAGCACCCCATGAGAGGAGAAAAAAAAACATGTCCATCATGTGTCACTCACATCGGAGATGAGCTTGAAAATTTTGGTTCCACCGGGATCTCCACCCCATTCTCATCCAGGGGTTTCAATATCTTGAACACAGCCAACATCTTGGCAATGACCGACCATACCGACGTGTCTGCAAAGTGCCTCCCGACACAGATCCGTCGTCCATATCCATACATGATGTGTTCAATGTCATTGGGTTTGAGTGAACCATCATCGTTTAGGAACCGTTCAGGTAAGAATGTGTGTGGGTTGGAATACCTGGATTCATCATGTGCCATTGACCTAGCAGAACCAGTCATCAAGAGGTACCACACAAGAATTGAGAAGTACAAACCAAAGGTTTGCTAAAAGGATGGTGCCTAAAAGTGGAATCAACGACTCCCAGGCACTCAAGGCGAGTATTGATAATTCACCTTTTGGAATGTGAAAGCCATGATACACATCGTCTTCTACAGCACCATGGGGAAGCACTGCATGATTCAGAGGGGTCAACAGCGAGAGCTAATCAAGGGACAGAATCACTCACACAGTGGAGTGTGGGGGTTGTATCTGATCGTTTCCCAAAAAATGGCATCTATGATGGGCAACAAAGGTCGATCATCTATTGTTGGCAATCTGGCCTTCCCAACCACAGCATCGATTTGTGCCTGCACCTTATCCTGTGCTGTCGGGTTCAAAACCATCATAAGAAAGAATGTCATCAGGACCGAGTGGGACTTTTGTATATTATTAGTAACAATGATGACCATGAAGACATCATGTCACGTACAGTCTCTGATGCAGCTAACAAGTTTAATAACACACATGAGTAGAGTATTCTACAAGACATATGAACAGCCCACCTAAAAATGCAGTTCCAGATGCCTCCTTGAGTGCCTCCATCCAGGATTCTTTGGGTAAAGTCCCCTTCTCTTCCATATGTCGCAGTGCGTCAGATACCATTGACGGTGCAACACTACCATGTGTCTAGCATACATAGTAATTGAACATGTGCACAAGGGAATTAGTCGAAAGAACGATTACCACTCTTTGAACAGAGTACTCAAATGGCCGTTCGAGATACTGTTTCGAGAATATGCATGCTGCGGCCATCTGCCTCTTAAATGACATACCAGGAAACCACGACGGGAGATGGAGCACTTCCGCCAGATTCATGTCATAAGTGAACATGAACCTAGAAAAGTGATCGACTCACGTAACGGAAAGGCACCAACCGTGATGGCAATGTCGGGACGCACAGCAGGTACAACAATCTTCAACACATTTGCCGCAATGTCGACGAGTTCATCCTTTCGAGATGCTGGGTCATAGTCATATGTGCTATTCAGAATGACTGACGCCGTGTACCTCAATGTGGCATTCAGTTATGTTTATATTCTCTCCAATACACTTACTCGAACACATGATCATTAAGTTGAGTGGGGGCATCGAACAACTGCCGGAGGAGATGACATGCCTTGCGGTGTTGCAAGGGCAAAAATCTTGGTACCGCAACGAGTCGAAACGTCTGGTGAAGAAACTGCCTGTACGATCGCCATAGATCTCCATAAGGCAATGCTGCAGTATGAAAATCCAGCCCACACCTTGAATAGCAGAATTAGATTAGCGGCATGATAAGGAACGATGAACTGACATTTCAGTGGCGATCATGCATGGACGGTCTGAATAGTTCCTGGATCGGTTCTCTAGCAGGTCCTTCGCAATTATTTCCGAATCGATGATGATGATATCCTGTCCGAACAGTCGACAATAAACAATGTTGCCTACAAGGACATCGAGTTGAACAGATGAAATAGAACCGAACATGTTACAATCCAGCGTATTTTCTTGCCCACTCGGCATATATTTTCCATGGAGCACCGGCGTCAATTCCGATCACGTTTCCAATCCATGGTACCCCTGGAGGTCCGGGGGGCAATGGGTAAGATGTTCGACTCCCAAAAGCTCGTTTTCCAACGTATAGAACCACGACGGAGCAAAGAGCGAATGTGGCTATAGTCGTCCAGCTAGACATTGCGTGAGGGGCGCAACGATGGGATCTATGAAGAAGATTCGTTTGTTTTAAGTAAAACGGTTGATGTGGGAACTTCATTCAATTACCACTGTTGACAGACAACAGCTGCTGCGAGGACTTCGGCCATTACCGGCTCGAGCACCTGAAACGTTCAGTAAGTGTTTCACTTTAGTTCCTGTGTGAACAAAGCTCACCTACTGCCGACCGGTGAATCAGACTACCAAGGGGCCCGATGGATCTCAATAGGGCAAGAGACGTCGACGTTCAGTTCGTTCGATGGTCCTGGCCTGGGCATTTTGGGCCTAGCATATGCAGTGCTTGCAGAAGAACATTCGGTACATCAGCTTCGACTTGTGGATTGCCGACCTGCGACACCAACGACCAATATAGGACTCTGCTCAGTCACAGAAAATCCAGGAGTGAGGCGAACATGTTTTCTGCCCTTCTCTTCTATCCGATCTACCGCGTGACAGTGACTGGTTCGGATGGTATTCCTTGTTTAATTTTGCATATCACCGCCTAGTTGTCGTCGCGCGTACTTCCGCGGGCGCTCTACGACCTCACCTTCATCCCACCCACAGCACATGCCGACTTTGGATCAGCACTTTACTCCGATCAAGTTCATTGACATCGATCATGCTGCGATGGCCTGTAAGCGTAGCAGTCGTCATGAGGATCCATCCACATTATGCCGGACACCAGCTGGAGGACTTGCCTCGTTGCCCTGCAAATGAAAGTAACTTATGAAATGGGCGAACTTGTCTTGCTTCACTAGCCACAACGACAGGAAGTGAATCTGAGAACCCGGCGCTATTTCGTTTGATGCAAATTTGAAGTAAGTATCTGTGAACTTTCCATACCGGTCCAGATTCATAAATTCACGGCGGTCAAATGGCCTGGGCTAGAGTCATAGATTGACGTCACATAGCACTTACCGTTTCCGCAAATGTATGCGAAACTTACAAGAACGTTTTGCCTTTCCCAAGATAGTAAGATAGTCCGATGTTGTGTCGTTCAAAGGGTTGGAAATACGGATTAAGTTATCTATGTGTGGGGTATTTCAACGCGTGTGGTAACCCTGAGCCCTGATATAGCCCATTGTGTTCTCTGTGTCTGTGAGCAGGTCATCCAAAAGAAAGTTGCGACCCTCACAGACCTATGATTTAGTAGCGGGTGGAGGAATACCCTCTGCCAACAAGACTGGATCCTTTTTCCTCGGCTCTGGCTCGCCCATGGCCTTCTTTACGACGGAGTTGCTGAGCATTTTCGAGTACTTTGGTTGCACAAACATGGCGCTGGGACGATCCCATTGAGCACGTGTCGCGTAAGGTGGGGGGTGCTTACTTGGCTTCGACGAGGAGGTTGCCTTTGAGGTCTTCGACGCGTCCAGAGACACTGACTTTACGGCCGTTCTTCTCTTCCAGACGGACCTTGATTACGATGAACTACCGCAACCGGTTTGAGCGAGTAAGGCTGAGCCGTGACGCAGCGTCCCTACCTGATCCGCAAATGTCGGGGCCTTGTAACTGATCGACAGCTTCGCAGTGACGCCAATCTTGTCGGGCAGATTATTAATCGCCTGGTTATTCGACATTCAGAAAACTGCCAGGACCATCCTTCCCCCCCACGCACCGTTCTCGCTAAACTCTCGTCCAAAAGCGTCGCGAGCAACCCCCCATGAACGATCCCGTCATGCCCACACAATCCCCTCCCCACATGCATGATCACCACCGCATCGGTCTCATCCCATCTCGCTCGTACCATCGGCATCAATGCCAACTTTCCCGGTCCCCTCAGCGCGCCGGCAGACAGATTGTTCACTCGTCGTTCCTCTGGAAAATTTCTGTACGGACGGACTTCATACCAGTCGTCAGCGTCGGGGGCGGTGCGAAGGGATTGGAGCAGAGGCAGGGATTGGAGGGAGCGTTCGAGGTCGGCGATGTAGGCGAGGGAGTCGGGGGAGTCGGGGTTGCCGGGTGGGCCGGGTGCGGGCCGGGGAGCGATGAAGGTGAAGTAGGGGTGCGGGAAGAGCGCGCCAGCGGTGTAGGCACCGAGAGAGACCGTGCCAGCGAGGAGGAAGGTGCGGAGGATACCGGGCCGTGAGGTGGGCGGAGGCGGGGGACGGGCGGTGGAGAAGAGACGGGCACGGGTGGCGCGGAGGAGGAGGGCAGACGAGAGCATCTCTCTGGCAAATGTCGGTGGGGTATAAGCGGGATGGATTATGTAAGGATCATGTTCGCGGCCGGATCCGAGCGGAGTTCAAACTGGACATCCATACGAGCGGGAGTGATTGACTCCATCGTTCGTGCTCTCTCAAGACCTCGACACCAGCCACACAGGAGAAAAAAAAGATGGTGAGTCGACACAGGACATTCAAAACTGCGTCTCGGAACCTAGCACCGATACATCCATGAACATTTAACCACTGCAAGATGGATGGCGAGTACATGTTTTGGATAGACCTCGGGAGCTTCTAACCATGTTTGATCACAGTCGGTTCAGCAAGTCATGGCCGTACGTGCCAACGAAAGCAGAGTTGCACAACGAGGACGCTTTCGTTTGATTGCTGGACTCGCTCAATTCTGAGCAGAGTGCTAGAGCTCCGAGACACAGTGGCGATCGCTTCCGTCCGTCCTAGTGATGAACGGGCGACTGACTGTGGTCTCGTCTCAATGACCAGCCCCCCAAATCCAAACCCGGTTCAGGCAAGAAACCTGCCCCCGCACCTGGCTCTGCCAACAAGGCTGTCAAGTCCACGAAAAACCCTCTCTTCGAGTCCAGGGCCCGTAACTTTGGTATTGGTATGTCGCTCGTCCCTTCCCCGATGGGACGCATCATTGATTGGTGTTGCAGGTCAGGACATTCGTCCCAAGACCGACTTGACCCGCTTCGTCAAGTGGCCTGAATACATTCGTCTTCAACGTCAAAAAGTCATCCTTAGCCAGCGTCTCAAGGTGCCTCCCGCCATTGCGCAGTTCTCGCACACCCTGGACAAGAACACGGCCACCCAGTTGTTCAAGCTTCTCAACAAGTATGTCCAAATCCCGAGAGGACCTCTTGTGAGCTTATCGATCGTGTAGATACCGCCCCGAGACCAAGGCCGAGAAGAAGGAGCGTCTCGAAACCATTGCCAAAGCTACTTCCGAACAAAAGGAGGCAGCCAAGGATAAGAAGCCTCTCTTTGCCAAATATGGTCTCAACCACACCGTTGCCCTTATCGAAGCCAAGAAAGCTTCGCTCGTAGTCATTGCACACGATGTCGACCCCATCGAACTCGTCGTCTTCCTCCCTGCTCTCTGTCGCAAGATGGGTATCCCTTATGTGATCGTCAAGGGCAAGGCTCGCCTCGGTACGGTCGTCCACAAGAAGACTGCCGCTGTCTTGACCCTCCAGGATGTCAAGAGCGAGGACCAGCGCGAACTCGCCACCCTCATCAGTGCTGCCAAGGCCAATTTGTGAGTTACACCACGCACTGGTAGTCCGTATAAACCTCACGGCATTCATTTTTCCCGCAGCTCTGACAAGTACGAGGAGCAGCGTCGTCACTGGGGCGGTGGTATCCGTGGTTATAAGTCTACCCAGATGTTCCGCAAACGTGCCAAGGCCGCCGGTCTGAACCCCAACTCACCCGCTCTCGGCAAGCTTTAGATTGGCTCAGGTACCATTAAGTCGCTTCATTGTCGTTGTCAGTCCTCGTATGTCATGGTCATCATGTGTTATGGAGTACTATGCGATCCATTAGGTCGTACTGTTTTTTTCCTGGTTATGCCACGGTGGACGTGGATGATACACGATGGAGATGAGCATTGTCGCGTCCGTAAGAATAGGATTTTCTGACAGTGTCTTTGAAGAGTTGTCTTCAAAGATACCGTTTGGAAAGATTCACGTCACTGCTCGCGAAGTTCCCTTGAAAAGATGCACCAGCGGAAAGAACTTTACAACCTTTTACATATCCTAAGATGCAAGGGGAGTATCAAAGTCAAAAGCGAAGTTCCCCGCTCGAGCTCTCGACCATTACGTCGCGGACGTCACCATTTTCACCAGTCGCTGTACACAGTCATGTGTCCCACTAGTGTCGATAGGACACTGTATCTCAACGTTCAACGTTCGTCACTGATCTAATGAGTTCCGTAGTGGCATTGTCCCTGGTCAGACGGCGGGCGGGCGGCGTTTAATTATCTCGAGACGTGCCACCAACTTTCAACTTCGCTCCGCCCATGCGTACATGCGCAGATTTCCCAATTGTCGGTCCATCTCGGTATCTGGACTCTGAGATACACTTATTTTGGATCGAGTACTCGATTCCCTTGCTCACTATCAGTATAATTGTCTCATGATGGATCAATCCAGAGAAGTGATAGGAATCCTCCTAGGCTGTGTCATCTTTTTCTCGTGGCTAACATGACCGTCTTCCGCGTCCTTGTCAGTCACTTGGCTTATTGCCTACAATCTCGACAGAGGTACCATCTCGTTGTTGACGTCGGTGGAGAGCAGGGTTGGTCTTTCTTGCGCATTAAATAAATCTCGCATAACGATTGTATATAGGTCGGTGGCCAACGACGAAACCAGGTTCCCCAGCCCACGCGTGTCCATGCCCGAGCGATTCCTTGGCGATGATGGTTCCCTGAAACCCAACGAGGTTGAACGTATGATCGCGTTTGCATTTGGCCGACACGTCGGCAGACACTTTGCAGACACGTCAGTGTGGACCGTCGTCGCCAAGGTATTTAAGATATTGAAACCCTTGGACAAGAACGGGGTGCCAGTGGAAATGGAACCGAAAGCTTCGAGTGGGATTGGGGTGTGAGTGATGACAGGACAGACATCTTTCTTTTTCCCTCAAAGGTGGTGTTGATTTCTCCTGCGCAGGAATTCTCTTTCATTCACGTGCAAGGTCGTGCCCAGGGTCTCAGGGGTGGACGCCGAGAAACTGGAGCAGTTGATTGCTGCTAGCATCGCTTAACGCAACTGTTTTTTTTTCTAGTTCGAATTTGTCGTTGTCCAACAAGTTCTTGAATATGCACCCATCGCTCGACGGGTGCTTGGTCAAGTGAAGTCGAACCACGCACGACTTTATATCATGGGTATGGTGCAGCAAGAGGGCGAGCAGCGTGGCGGCCGAGATCATGTTTCCAATCGGTGAAAGCAGATAAGCAGCGTTACAGCGTTCGTGTCGTAATTGAAGAGGTGGGACTGTAGAGACACAGGACAAGAGAAACCCGCTCCGTCGCCTTTAGAAACGTGGATCATGCACATGACTAGAGCTGTCGCAATGCAAGGCAACGCTCCTGGATAAGATCGATTTCGTCGCCGTCTGTCTCTGGGGCAACGAGAGTAGAAAAGGAGGGACCATGACACTAGAGAATCAAAACTGGGAAAGTAACGTCGAGACACCCACTAGCGAGCGCATACCAGTACTCACCCCGGGACCGCAAGAACGTTCAATTTTTATATCCGAGAAAGGCGGAACACCACATAGCACAAGTGTGTCGGCCTTTCTCTCAGGGCAGCTGCATGTACTCACAGACCAGTTGCACTCCTTCCCAAGCCGTTCATCAGAGTTATTTCATGTTTGTGAGATTAGACATTGATTGCAAGTGCGGGATCTTCGAGTATACCTTGAACTCTTCTTTACTTGCTCACACGGAGTGTGTCCTCTTCGCCTTCATTGGGCCAAAACTCTGCCTCAAGCTCGATGACGCGGGCCCATATCGCCTCTGCACGAGCAAGTGCCTCCGATGCGCTCCGCCCAGCAACCGACTGAGCCGTCGTGAGGGGGGCAAAGTAGTCATTCACGAGATCCCCAATCCCTTGTACGAATTGTACAAAGTCGGGGTTAGCACTGGACCAGTTGTAAGAGAGATCTCTAATCGCCTTGGCTGTGAGATCATCTTGGGCTTGTGATGGGAACTGTTTGGGAAGGGCAGTGTAGACCGCAGACCATGCGTCCAAGTAGACCTGCCAGCAGTTCCAGTAAGCACGACGGAACGATCGATGCTGCGCACCTTTTCCATCGCCCACAAAAACACGAGACCATCCTCGAGGGACGCCATCGCGCCGGTCCTCGCCATCTCGGCAGTGTAGTTCCGCGTGGCTTTGCGTTCGCTCCAGTAGCTATGGTCGAGGGGGAGATCGTACGTGCGGGCGGTGGTGTCGAAAAAGGCGACCTCGCGGACAATGTTGGTGAGGCATCCGACGAGCAGGGTGAGTGTGCGGGTTGCGAGCTCAGTGGCGTTGGGATCGTCAAGTGGGATCTTGGAGATCAGTTGGGCGATGAAACGTGGGTAGGCTTGGGCGGCGTAGATGCGGTCTTGGTAGAGGTACAGGGCAAGACGGGGGGCGGGCAGGGAGAGGGAGGCGGCTGCGGTAAGGAACGGGTGTGCGATGGTGGCGGAGTAGGGGATGGGCGTGGCCAGGGAGGAGAGGTGGTCAGTCAACATCGTCGTCGGGATGAAGATCTAGCTCGATGTGAACCTGATCTGTACTATATCGAGAAGAACGGAAGCACTGTCAGTAATTTAAGATTCTGAAGGTGTTAGGCACAGTATGAGCCACTGCAATGAAGTGACGATGTCGGGACCAATAGTGCCAGCAAAGCACCGTGGTAGTACACGTTCAATTCACACGCGTGCACACTACTTTGCAGATCAGCTCCTTAGTAAGGCTCAGCGCTCAGGCCGTCGACGAAACACGAACAAAATACCAGTAGATTGATTATAGCCAAACGCACGCGCAATCGCCCCACAATAAAATGTACCTATACACTTGCATATCTGATTCAAATCCCGCTCAAACCCCAACTGTCTAAATCACCTTGCCGCATTTCAAGTTCGGGCGGTTTGAAGAGGACTCGCTCAAATGGTCCCATCAATAACACAGCAGATACATAAGTGGTTGGCATTTTGAGATTGCACATGAGTCTGGGCATAATTGAGTCTTTGACAGACGTACCTTTACTGCACCGCTGGCAAAGTCACCCGATGATGAGCTGGCATTTTCTCCGACTTATACTTTATACAACTCCCGGGGATGGAGCCATCAACGCCCATCATTTCTAAATGTAGGTTTCCAACTTGAATCTTTGACGGCAACGACTAAGATGTCTGTCTGGTCACGGAAGCTCTTAGTGTGAGGCAGAACTTGTTACTGCCCTTCTCTTCCACGCGAGCTGTCCCGTCTCAGCACCTGCATGCTTTACTGGCGTCAAATGAAATATCCTCGAGCTCCCGGATTCACCTCCAGTTGTGAGATTGGTTGAATTTTGTATGGTTACACATGTTGATTCCGTTTGCTTGCGCTAAGTCCATTGGCGCTCATAGTGTACCAGAGGGAGATGGTCACCCTCACTGACTGGAGTCCCATGTCGGTAATCTGGCATGAACCGTAGGATGAAGGCGAAATTGTGGAGCACCCTCGGCGGTACATGCAAAATAAGTTAATAAAGCATCTGAAATATCAAAAATGGCATCGATGTCACTCGGCGTTCCGGGCCTCATTGACCTCAATGTCCCGCATGGGGCCCATCGGAGTTCCAATTCCCATGTAAGCAGTGGGTGGCTTTCAGCAGATAGGAACTAGTAAAGTGAAGATTCATCTAGTAACTTACTTTAAGTTCAGGCGTTCAACCCAGTGATAGCCGAAGTCCTGACAGCAGTCCTCCAGATGTCATTTACCAAGAGAAGTAACCAAGTTCCCACATCAACTGTATGAAAACAAATGAATCTGCACCATAGGTCCGGCATCGTTGCACCCCCCACGCAATGTCTAACTGGACGACTACAACCACATTAGCCCTTTGCTCTGTCGTGATTCTATACATCGGAAGACGAGCGTTCGGAAGTCGAACTTCTTGCCCATTGCCCCCCGGACCTCCTGGTTTGCCATGGATTGGAAACGTTATCGGAATTGATGCCGGTGCTCCATGGAAAACATATGCCAAGTGGGCAAAAAAATATGGTGGATTGCAACATGTTCAGTTCTACGTCATCTACTCCATCTGATATCCATGTAGGCGATATTGTTTATTCTCGACTAGTTGGAAAGGATATCATCATCATCAATTCGGAAAAGATTGCGAAGGACCTGCTGGAGAACCGATCCAGGAACTATTCAGACCGTCCATACATGATCACTACTGACATGTCAGTCCACCGTTCCTTATCATACTACTAATCTCAATCCATTATTCAAGGTTAAAAATGGATTTTCATACCCCTCTATTGCCTTACGGCCATCTATGGCGATCGCACAGGCGGTTTCTTCACCAGACATTTCGACTTCATGCAGTACCAAGATTTTTGCCCTTGCAACATCGCAAGGCATGTCATTTCTTCCGACAGTTGCTCGATACCCCCGAACAATTAAGTGATCACGTGTTCGAGTGAGTATATCGTACGAGAGGCAATGCGGCGATAGACCTAACTGAATGCCCCATTGAGATTCGCGACTTCAGTCATTCTGAACACCACATATGACTACGACCCAGCATCTCGAAAGGACGAACTTGTCGACATCGCGGCAAATCTGTTTAAGATTGTTAGTCCTGATGTGCGTCCCAACATGGCCATCATGGATGGCCCCTATCCGTCACGTGAGTCAATCACGTAGTTCTGTGCACTTATGACATGAATCTGGGGGAAGTGCTCCATCTCCCGTCGTGGTTCCCTGGTATGTCATTTAAGAGTCAGATAGCGGTTGCACGCATGTTTTCGACGCAATATCTTCAACGACCATTTGAGTACTCTCTTCAAAGAGTGGTAATCATTATTTCGATCACTCGTCCCGGGCGCATGTTAATGACTAGGTATGCTAGACACGTGGTAATGTCGCACCGTCAATGATATCTGACGCACTGCGGCATATGGAAGAGAAAGGGACTTCACCCGAAGAATCGTGGATGGAAGCGCTCAAGAAGGCAGCTGGGAGCGCGTTTTTAGGTACGACGCTCGGATGCCTCGCTAGATCCTTTGCTCACGTGTGTTATGCAACTTCTCAGCCGCATCAGAAACTGTACGTGACAGAATGTCTTCAACATCATCATAATCACTAACAATATAAAACAGACCCACTCAGTCTTGATGACGTTCTTTCTCGTGATGGTGTTAAACCCAGCAGCTCAGGAAAAAGCGCAAGCACAAATCGAGGCTGTTGTGGGGAAGGCCAGGTTGCCGACAATAGATGATCGACCATCGTTGCCCTTCGTGGATGCCATCTTATGGGAGACGTTCAGATACTGCCCCGTTGTCCCTCTGTGTGAGCGATTCTGTCCCTTGGTTAGCTCATCTTGTTGAGGCCCTTTGCATCATGCAGCGGTTCCACATGCTGCTGTGGACGACGACGTGTATGATGGATTCCACATTCCAAAAGGTGAACAATCGACAGTCTTCTTGAGCGCCTGAGTCTCCATTGATAGGCTTGCTTTCAGGTGCTATCATTTTAGTGAACCTTTGGTTCGTAGTGCTATGTTACGTCGTAAACAAATCTCGACGACCAATTTCAATAGGTCGATGGCACACAATGAATCCAAGTACCCTAACCCACACGCTTTCATACCCGAAAGGTTCCTTGACGATGACGGCACCCTTAAACCCAACGAGATCGAAAACATCGCATTTGGATTCGGACGACGGATATGTGTCGGGAGGCACTTTGCAGACACGTCAGTGTGGTCGGTCATCGCCGGGGTATTGGCCGTGTTCAAGATATTGAAATCCCTGGACGAGAATGGCGTGGAGATCCCAGTGGAACCGAGATTCTCGAGTGGATTTGTGATGTGAGTGATGCAAGACATGTGGCATCATTCATTCATTTTTTCTAGACTCTGATGTACTGCTGATTATCGCTTGCATAGACGTCCTCTTCCATTCAGGTGCAGGATCGTGCCCAGGTTTCCAGGGATGGACACTCAGACATTGGAGGAGCTGATTACTGCTAGTACTCCTTAACTCAACCTTTCTTTCTCTTTGCCACGAATCTGTCTGGCTATCAATTTTTTACATGCAGATGTACAACGAGATGTCTCGCATTCATCATAAACCCGGTGACCTTCGGGATAAATCGCTTTCCAGCTTTGGGTTTGGAGGGTACGACCTCGACGTGCTCAATACACAGCGTATCAATCATTTCACCCAACTTGTCCGACAGGCCATCCTCCATGCTAGGAAGGAAGGCGATGTCTGCACGTATGTCGCTGTGATGTGAGGTCATGTCACCCCAGACCTTGCGGGCGGTTTCTTCATTATTGCAGCCCCGCAGTACGACGATTACGGGGCACGTATGTCCTCCCGCATTTTCATAGAATGTCTTCAGTGTAGAGATGTCCTCCGGGGATACTTCAGTACCGATGAGAGCGGAGGTGTAAAATATAAGCACGCCCGCGTCTTCTTTATGCTGCAACGCGGTCTCCATGGAATGCTTGTCCACCCGAACAAACTCGTGCTGCTTGTCACCTATCACGCCACTGTATCTTTGGCAGAGAGCGGTGATGCCCGGTGACACCTGGGTGAGGGTCTGAGAGTTTGTGGTCATGTCACAAATGACCACCTTCCGTATGCTTTTGATATTTTCCAGTCCGCCCGTGGAAAGTGTCTTCCTGAGGACACCGCGCAATGTGGATAAGATCCACGATAGAAACGACTGCTTGATCTTCCAAGGAGGGTGCTTGGAGTGTTCAAGCATAAGCTCGCGTAGGCGACTCTGCGACTCGGATCGCCGTTCCTGTATGATTTCATCCTCAACATCCAGCGTCGTCACGCATGCATGTGCATCGAACTGCATCCCGACCGCCACAGAATCCCCTCGTTCGCACCCCACCAAGTCTCCATTCCACCCTGGTGCTCCAGGCTGGTCACGACCAAGGCGACAGATACCTTCCTTCGACAGATTGCGACATAAAACAGGTCGTAGTTGTGCTTGAGGGCCCTGGTGAGTCGGCTGCCGCGGATGCAATAGATGACGAGGTGGATGCCCCCTGTGCGTGCCAACTTTTCCATCAACAATCTCAAATTGTTTTCCGCAATATCAGCCGGAACTGTCCCCTCGCTTCCTTCATCCAGTCCTGTAGTATCCCAGAGGGCGAAGGGCGCCCCTTGCAGCTCGACTCCGTACCGTTCGTGTTTGAAAGTACACCCAAGTACGTCATTGGAGGTATGCGCGGGTTTTTCACCGATAATCAGATTTATGACGGACGACTTGCCAACGCCAGTTTCGCCGAATATGACGATTTTGACATTTGGGGTAGAAAATTTCATCAGATCCTGTTGAGAAAATGCTCATAGTCTCAGAAGGGAATGGAGGACAATCCAACCTTACCTTATTTGGTTCTTCGACGACTAGAGTGGAGGTAGGATTCAAGCATGCAGTACCACTCTGCCCACTAGTGGCGGCGGTACGGTTGCCTTGTGGGTTTGCGTCTCGAGGAGGTTGGACATCGGAACACGTACTCGCTGGGTGAGATAAATACTGGTTGGTACGAAATCCTACTTCGCGTTCCGTTAACACACTCACCAGGTCCTACACTACCGTGCGTAGAATCGCGTCTAGAGGGCATAGTGTCTTGGATGTTTTCACCGTTTTTCGAGCCCGGCACACCAGGACCATCTCAAAATAGTTTTATGGATTTAGGAGCAGGTCGCAGGCGGAGAAATCGACTTACTTTTCCTGTTGTCAGCGGTATGATTGAGTACACGGCTGATGAGCTCCGAAAGTGCAAAATTACTCTGCCCACTATCTAAGGCGGCGGGGGAGCTGTATGATGTGAGATTCTGTGTATCCTTCGCAGGAGGTTGGGCACTTGAAAACGTTTTCACTGAACGACAAAAAAAAGTGGTTTGTAATGCTCCCTGGTGCCCCGCTGACAGACCCACCAGATGTTGCACCATCATGCGCGGAATGGCCTCGACGGTCGTGTTGTGGATCATGATTTGCATCCTTATCAGGTTGAAGGTGGGCATCGAGATACGTGAATCTGGTTTTTAGGACTGCGCAAGGTATATGCACTCCCAAGACTTACCCGTTCCCCACCGACGCCCTACGATTGCAACATCCTCAAGTTGAATTATTAGTATGCTAAGTGGTTAATCTACTTACCGCTTCCGGTCCTGCAAGCAAAGTCAGAGGTCCGTAGCGGATCCTTGTGTTGTCGGTCTTCATCGTACTGCTAGATAGCATAAAAGCGCTGTCCTGCTGGTGAGAATACCAGAATTCGACCATCTTTTGAGGTTGGATATTGAGCGCGTTGGAATCCTTCGGTCACGGGAAGACCTAGGGAATGTAATCTAAAGACCCACTGGCATCGGAAATGGAGATCAGGTGGCTAACGTCTGGCATGGAGCTAGGAACAATTCCACGCGGCAAGCATGTGTTGACCAACTTCGGTTGAATATGTACTCACCGTGATTATAGCATTTGATGTGGATATGCTCAACCTGCTTGTACTAGACCTGCGTTGATCGCGAACTTGAGGCATCCTGACCTTCAAGTGCCCACAAAAATGCCTCAACCACATAGCCATTGCAGTCCATTTCAGAACATTGTATTGCCTCCGACATTAGAGATGGTCGGAGTTTGGCTCTGGGTACGTAGCTCTCGGGGCTGGCTTGTCTCGTCACACGAGTGCGGCCGTTCGCTCGAACCTCAGGCAATTTCATGGAACATTGTGGACGCTTTTGCCGATCCATTATTTCTTTCTCCTGTTTTAACGAGGCCACGGCCACACCACCTCAGTCGGAGATGGATATTCAACGTCCGCCAGTACGCACTACTACAACGTGCTGAAATGGCTGTACATACTGCATGAGTATACTTGGTATCCATTGGCGTCCTTTGATTCAAACAAATCCACCCCTTCTTCCTCCTTCCACCACTTACATGGGCCAGTCACCAAGTGCACCTAATATATCGAACCCATCTGAGAGATATGACGGCCAGTCACCCGGAGATATGACTGGTCAGTCATCTCCCAATGCGCCAGAGGAGGAGCAGGCCCCACCATATGAATCCACGTACAGTTCTACCGACCAACTGGAATGGAATGGTGAGTCGATGAATTCATCTCCACCCTCCATCCTACATTCCTAAGAAAGCCTTGAAATTTTGGTGTGCTAGCATGGACATGCGACGAACCAGATAATGCAAGGACCTTGCCACCTCAAAATCCTTTCATCTACGGTGGTGCGACACCTGGTAGGTTTCTCTATGAAATGCTAGGTAGAGTTACCAACTCAACATCCTGTCTATCGCTAGCCAGCGCCAAGCCCAAAACCGTGGTCCTTTTTGGGGAAACTGGCGTTGGCAAGAGCTCTGTGATCAACTTAATGGCCGGTGCTGAGGTCGCAACAACCTCTGCGAACCTAGAAGGCTGTACGATGCATGCAACGGAATACTCCTTTAGCCTTCCCGGAGAGAGATCATTCCGTATCTATGACACGGTCGGGCTCAATGAGCCTGAAATGGGTGTCAACACCTTCTTTGGCGCCATAGAGAAGGCTCACCAGCTCATTACATCCCTGCACAATGCTGGTGGCATCGATCTCCTTCTTTTTTGTGTCCGAGGCGGGAGAATCACCTCCACAATGCAACGCAACTACCGCTTGTTTTTCGAATTTCTGTGTGCGAAGAAAGTACCCCTCGCGTTTGTCATCACGCATCTGGAATACGAGGATGTTATGGAGACCTGGTGGGACAACAACGAAAAGATATTCCAGAAATATGACATGCACTCTGTCGCACACGCGTGTGTCACTGCTGTCCCTCCCCATGTTACAAAGCTCGCGAAGAAACGAACAGAGTCGCAGGGCGCCATCCGGGACATGCTTCAAAACTCTTTGAAGAAATCCAACTCTCCGTATGTGAAAGATGTACGGAGATGGTTCGTTAGTATGATTGATCAACTTTGGTTGTTTTTGATGAAGAGCCTGCCTTTCGAGAAGAAAACCCTAGCGAAAAGGCTTCAATCCCGGTGTGAGCTTTCTCAAGACGATGCTAAACAGTTGGCGGATATGCTTTTGAGACGTAGATAAGTTCACACAATGGCATAACTACATGTACGGGTAAATTGGGTATCATGTAAGATTCTTCCTGTAACCAACCTGTAACCATATGGTTTTACGAAGAAAGTACTGAAACCATTCAATGTTTCGTGCATGTACATCCTACAAGGTACTCATACCAAAGAAGACAGAAAGGAAGGAAGGAAAAGGGTGATATTCTGGCCATCCACATAAGTTCAGCTGCAAGTTTCATCAGATCTACTCATCACTACAACGAAGGAGTTGACAGTCTTGATTTGAATGCCTTCTCAACTTACTATGCTTACCGTTGTGACATGCGTAGTTGCCCTTTCTTGCTTATTGACGGACAAGCTGCAGCCAGACGTAGAAAACAGAGATGACACAAATTGGTATACTCTGGATGCTACTGTGCGCATCGAAAGAATACTCTCACTCAAAAAAGGCATGGCATTCTAACTGGTACCGTACAGGTGAGCTTGGAAGACGATCTACAGTGCGAAAAGAAGATGAAGAAATACAAGGGAAGCTAGCTAAGCCACTATATATCTGGATACCTATCTAATACCGGAAATGGGCCATTTTGTTCTTGTCGCCATAAGTCTGGTGACATGCGCAAACGGCTCCGAACTGCCTCCACGAAGGCCGTGAGTAATCGCTTGCCAGTTGTGAATTCGGAAGGTACGACGTCGACCTGCTCAATGCACAGCCTTTCGATCACCTCATTCAACTTTGCTTCAAGTTGTGTGTCAGACTGGCCATTCGCTGTGCTAGGGAGGAAGGTGACTTGTGCATTGATGCCACTGTGACGCGATGTAACGCAGCCCCAGAGCAGTTGGGCGGTTTCTTCATCATCACATCCCCGCAGCACTACGATTACGGGACATGTCTGTCCCCCCGCAATATCATAGAACATCTTCAGTGCATCGACGTCCTGTGGTGGGATACCGGTATCGACCAGAATGGAGGTGTAGAAGATAAGCACACCCGCGTTGACGCCTCCTACATGCTGCGACGTGGACATGGGCAGTTTCAGGGCACGCTTGTCCATCCGAACAAATTCGTACTGCTTGTCGCCTATCAGGCCATCGAATCTCTGCCAGACAGCAGTAATTCCTGGACAGAGCTGAGAGGGGGGTTGAGAGTCCGCAGCCATGTCACAAATGATCACCTTTCGTATGGTTTTGGTATTTCCCGATCTGCCTTCAGAAAACGTTCTGCAGAGGACACCGCGTAATGTGGGCAAGACCCACGATATAAACGACTGCTTGATCTTCCAAGGGGGGCGCTTGGAGTATTCAAGCGTAAGTTCGCGTAGGCGACTATGCGACTCAGATCGCCGTTCTTGTATGGTCTCATCCACAACATCCAGCGTCGTCACGCATGCATGTGCATCGAACTGCATCCCTGACTGCCACAGCATCCTCTCGTTCGCACCCCACCAAGTCTCCATTCCACCTTCCTGGTGCTCCAAGCCGGTCACGACCAAGGCGACAGGCACCTTCCTTCGACAGACCGCAACATAGAACAGGTCGTAGTTACGCTTGAGGGCCTTAGTGAGTCGGCTACCACGGATGCAATAGATGATGAGGTGGATGCCCCCCGCGTGCGCCAACGCTTGGATCAACGCTTTCAGATTGCTCTCCGCAAGGACAGCGGGGACTCTGCCCTCGCTTCCCTCGTCCAGTCCCGTGGTGTCCCAGAGGGCGCACAGCATCTCGTCCAGCATGATGGTGTATCGTTTGTGTTGGAAAGTACATCCGAGTGCGCCATTAGAGGTACGCGCAACTTCCCGACCAGCAATCAGATTTATGACGGACGACTTGCCAACGCCAGTTTCACCGAATATGACGATATTTGAAGTACAGACACCTACGGTGCCCTGTGGAGAAAACGCTCAGTCGCAGAAGGGAATAGCTTAAGGGCCTCTGAACTGTACATGTTTTGGTTGTCCGGTAACTGGAGCGGGATTAGTGGGGGTAATTGTGTACTCCGAAGAGACAGAGCTACTCTGCCCACTACCCGGAGAGGCGAGACAGTCGTATCGCAGGACATGGTTTGCACTCTTGTCAGGAGGATAGGGATCGGGGTTGGTTTGCTCTATATCCTGAAGCGGGCTTGTAGGTCTGCGTGAGGTATATGTACTCCAAGACTTACCTGGTGAGCCTCACCAAGGTCCTGTGAGTCTACTGCATTAGTGCTACTAGATGGAGGGAAAAACCTGGTGTGTTGGATGTTGCACCGGCTCAGATCCATCTCTCGAGATTGGATACTAGGAAATCCTTTGGATGATTCCGACGGTTCTCTGTGAATGGGGGGAGCACAGAATGTAGAGATCTGTAGCTCAGTAAGTACTACTGAAGTAAAGCTACAGTCGAAGGTGCGGAAAACCATGTGATTATGTAACCCGGTGGCTGTACAACCGCACCGCACACTGTTGTCACCATTCGAGCAATCCCTCCAGGTCGCAAAAAAGCCAGCTTCGAATGAAGGATGTCTGAAGACCGACTGCTTGGCCATGCGGAGGCCGCAACCCCGAGTCGGCGGCTCTCCCATAATCAAGGTTTTCTCCACTGCATTCACCCCGGTAGGGGTGGTGATAATGACGACTTACAGTATGAAAATGGATCCACCGGAGAATAAGCCTAGACGCCCATTTCGTCTTTCTCTCAGCCTCATCATCAACTTCTATGCCTCCGTTCTGATCAATATCGGTATCTCCCAATGGGATGTCGGTGCGCTAAAGACATTCTGAACATCTGTGACATTGTTAGAGGACAGACCCTATCGCTATGACGTGCGGTAACATTACCTCAAAGCACCCGGACGGCTTCATCACCATCATCGCAGCCCCGCAGTACAACGATTATGGGATCCATGCACATCTCACCTTCCTTCCTAGCTCAGTGGAGACCCAGTCATGATCCTGACTCTCACATAGAATCTCGAAAAAAACTTCCTCGCTGCATCAGGGTGAAGTGAGTGCATGTGATACAAAGAGGTCAATATCACCAGCGTACCAGCACAGGGGCGTGACGAGCTGGCGAGCCTTCTCGAAGGCGCCCATGAATGTGTTGGCGCTAATTTCTCACTGCAATGCTTTAGGTTCGCGCCGAGGCTGGGCTTGGGGTTGCGACCTCCGCATGGCCAGGCGCTAGATCTCTAGAAGTCTTTCCTTCAAAGCTTTCTCCGTTCAAGACTGGAGGGCATTTCTCAAACCTATACAGTGACGATACGTAGGCGACATGTCTTTGAATGAATCTTTGAGCAGCAAGACCGAGTTTCTGTCGTGCTCGGCCTCAGCCTGAATACTTACTCCCTTTCTGCACCAGGACGCTGAGCAGTGCCAATAAGGAAAGCGACGTTTAGATGAAATCGATCAAAGGTATGTCTTTGGGCCTTCTTTGAGCGCTGTCGCTGATTCCCGGAAGTCAGGTTACTGCACCGTTCAACCTTGTGGTGTAGGCATGTTTTCAGGGGTCGCCGAGGTCATTGGTGTACCCCTCATCATAGTCTCAACGTCTCGACTCCACATGTCTGATTCAGAAGACGGTAAGTTTGGTATGCATCCACACTACTTTGCCACTGAAAATTCGGAAACCTACGCATGTTTGCACCATAGTTACCTTCCAGTTCGCGATGTACACAAGCAGGTTTAGCATCTTCGCGTTGCTGTATCACACTTACATACTCAGCTGAAGGTCTATAGTTGCTCCTCGCATGCTCGCCATCGTGAGATCTGTCTCGAGTCTCATGCCATACGTTAACCACATGGACTCCAGTCCCGCAGGGGCTTTGTTTACCTTCCAGATTCGAGTCCACTGATGTCAAATAGTTGTCATTTGGCCTCGTCAGGACCCCCAAATTTTCAGTCCTCTGTCACCCGTGGCCCAATACCATCACCTTCGAGAGATGCCCACTCGCTGGAATAATCCGAAATGGCACACCGCCCCCACTCCTTCTAGCGGTAGGATGGAGAACGACAACAAAACCTCTTACGTTGGCCCTGCGGCTCTGTATACAGAACTAGAAGAAGCGGTAAGTAGAGTATTCACTTACCCGACCATTTGAACTGAGCGTGCTGCGCTCGCAGGACCTCGGTGGGGAACAGGTAAGGTCTTGAGAGTACCCATGGTAGTACCTTGCGCCATCCCTGAAAACTTACTTCAGCGTCGAGCGCAAACGTATCTCACTGCCCGTCCTGAGGAACATACAGACAAAGGCCCACAACGCGACTGTTCCGCCGCACCAGGTGGTGGACGTTTTGACTCTATTGCTTCGGAGTCCACTTTGTTCGTTTCCTCCCCCGGCGAGGAAAAAGCTCCCCGTAAGTCCACGTGCAGTACTGCCGACGACAGGAAAGGTAAGCCAATCAAGTCTCCTCCACCCCCGTCTCCAAGCCCCTTAAAATATTTCGAGGTTGTGATCCTGCTGCGCCAAGCTGGGAAGGCAAGGAAAAAGTTCAAGATTGTGCTCCCCCTCAAGCCTATCCCACCCACGATGGTGCAACACCCGGTAGGTCTGTCAATGGAGTGCAAGGTTGCATTACCAACTATCTTTTCTGTCAGTATACCTCGGCGGAAAACCCAAAAATGACATCCTTTTTGGAGAAACCGACGTTGGCAAGAGCTCCGTGATCAATTTGATGGCCGGAAAAGAGATCGCAAAGGTCTCTGCGAACCTGAATGGTTGTACGCTAGCAGCGACAGAGCACTGGTTTGGTCTTTTGGAAGACGTGTCGCTCCGCATCTTTGACACCATCGGGCTCGAAGAGCCAGAAATTGGCATCAACACGTTCATGGGTGCCATGGAGAAGGCTCATCGGCTCGTCAGGTCCCTGCACTACAGTGGTGGTATCGATCTCCTCCTCTTTTGTATCAGAGGTGGGAGAATCACCACCGCGATGCAGCGAAGTTATCGCCTGTTTTTCGAGATTCTGTGTGGGAGTCAGATTCCCGTCGCAATCGTCGTCACAAATTTGGAGCAGGAGAACGTCATGGAGGACTGGTGGGTCAAAAACGAAAAAAGGTTCCGGGGCTATGGCATCGACCCTATTGCACATGCGTGCATCACAGCCGTCCCGTCTCGCGTAACGATGTACGCACAAAAGCGGGCGCAGTCGCAAAGGCTCTTCGGGACATGCTGCTTGATACCCTAACCAATTCCAAGCCTGCTTACATGCGGGACATACGGAGTTGGTTCTCTGCTATCATTCAAATGCTCCGGTCGTTCTTGGCGAAGACTGAGTCCCTCAAGAAGAAGGACCTGATCAAGAAGCTCGAAAGGCGATGCATGCTTCCCCGCAGTGATGCTGAAAAGCTGGCGCATATACTCGCCGGGGCGGAATGATCATCGCCACAGCACTGGCATAGCAGGTTTGCGCAAGTGGTTCCTCGATGGTTTCTCGGAGATTGTGCTAGCTCGCATCCCTCGCCTGGTTTTTAATTTATGGTTCCGTTCACGCCCAAAATGTGACCATAGCTACTACTGTCTTAATGTGTATGCTACCAACATGGATCTCGACGTACTCAGGGTGCACAAGTAACCTACCCATAATAAGCATAACTAGTGCGTATTACGATTTCGCCCAAACGCACGACCTCGCTACAGTCAGTCGTGCCCACTTGGTGCAAAAAAGGCAGCAAATCCTTTCCACAGGTATATCAAACAAATGAAAAAAGACAAAGAGAATCTACTCTACCATGCAACACCACCGACCATCTCCAACAAAATCACCCTTGAAGCGCACGTACCCCACCGATCCGTGCCCAAAACATGTCTTCCTTTAACCTCACCAACTCCTTCCACGTACGCTCCTCCCACGTCGCATCGCTCGCAAAACCTTCGCCCTCGGTGCTAGATGACTGTTTGGTGCTCGTGCTGTCCAAAGAGATGCCACCATCGCCCTCCGACGCACGTGGAGGGAGCGGATCTGGGTCGACAGTCGTGGACGTACCATTCACCGTCTCTTCCACATCGCCATACGCCGCGTTGTCAATGGCATCACCAACGGTGACCTCCTTGGCGAGTCCCAGATCAGCCTCCATCGTAGGTGTGGGTGTAGACGCAGCCTGAGAAACATTTGCTTCTTTGACGACATCGGTTCCTCCTTCGCCTTCGTCATCGCTATCGCTACTCTTCGTTTCCGCTGGGACCTCTGCCTCGTTTGCCGTGTGCGCATCCACCTCAGGGATGGGATCGGCAGCGGTAGCAACAGGTGACACCCCCTCTTCCTTGCCCCCTTCCTCAGCAATTTTCGGTCCCCCCGACGTCGGAGGAGGTGGCGGCACTGCCCGTCTTGCAGCCGCACGTCTCGGAAGTGGTGGTGCGCCCGGTCCAGTCGCTGGAACAGGTGATGCTGACCTCGAAGCCAACGGCGATGGCATCGACATTTTCCCCCGAATATGCGATGCAGAGGATGCATGTCCAGGCGACGGGGATGTCGCCCGTGTGATCCCGATGGGTGCCGGTGATCCCGCGTGTGAACGGCTAACGGCGGGACTTGCAGGGCGTGAACTCGGGGGTGGTGATGCAGGAGAGGAGAGGCGTGAACGGGGACGTGGGACGGGCGATGTCACCCGCGTGATGGAGTTCGGCGTGGTGGGCGTCATGGGAAGCGGAATAGTGTGTGGGAAAGGTGGCGGCAGGGGATCTTGGATGGGTAGCACACTCGATTCAACAGCAACGGGTTGCGACGTTGTGAACGGCAGCGGGGAAGCTTCGGATGTCGGTGCAGCAAAGGTGATTTCATCGATGGGTGTTAAGGAGTCAGATGCGGGATTGAGGGTTGCTTTGTCTGGATCATCGTGACCGTTCGCGTTGGCAGCAGGCTCCTTGACTTCTGGAGCGGTGATCCCGCTCTGCTTACCTGATGGAGGAACAACTGTATCCGTTACAGCTCTATCACGCACGACGTTGCGCTTCGGAAGTGGTGGGGGGTCCTGCGCATTTACTCGGGAAGCGGGGGGCTCGGCATGAGGATGGGGAGCAGAAGGATGGGATGGAGGAGCCGCAGGTAACTTCTTTGTGCCGTCCTTATGTGTTTCTTTGTCCTTCTCCTTAGTATTCTCTCCGCTTTCCTTGCCCCAACTGACAGCCTTCTCTCCCAACGCACTAGCCATTTCCCAGAGCCTCCTTCGTCGTGGCGGAACGGGAGGCTGTCCAGAAGCTGAAGGAAAGGTCGGGCCGCTTGAAGGCTGATTTCCCGCGCTCGAGATAGTCAGTGGTGAATGCTTCTCTTGAGTGTCACGAGTGACAAGGGGTTCGGGAGGCTGAATAACTTCCTCCTCCCATATCCGCTCCACAATCCCGACACGCACAAATGCCCACAGCGAACACGTACTTCGAAGCCTCGTCAGGCAATAATTTGACGTACATAGTGGATATGGCGAATTTTGGGTCTGTGCCTGAAGTACGCGGGACGACGACATGGCATTGGGAGGAGGTCGAGAAGAAGTGCTAACAACAGACATGGACACCGAAGAAGTATGCACAGGTGTGAGGGCGGGTGGTGGACTAGACACGGTAGGAGTGGCGAGACGGAAAATGTATACCTGCCCAGGTGGTTCGCACTCTGCCGACTGTGGTGCACTGGCGTTGTGGTTTTGCGTAGAACCAAGCGCGAGGGGATATTTGAACCATGAATTCCCATTCGTGCTGTGGGAGCGCGAAACGGGTGACGCGGATGGTAATCGTGCGATGAGGGTTCCGCAGAGAGCGCAGGACAAGGACGAGGTGGACATCAACTGAGGATGTTGGTGCAGCTCCTGGACGAGACTCGAGAAGGGCACAGGCTCCACGGTCAGCATCCCGGCGTGGATTGCAGCAAGGACCGAGCGACGAGACAACCAATTCAGGGAAGGCGCAAGGTCGAGCCGTACAGTGGGTTCACTACACTCATACAGTCAGATGAGCCGAAGAAAAGTGGGTCGAATAACGTACGAGTCCTCGGTAAGCAGACGCGCAACGAACGGTTGGCTTAGAAGGGTTGATATGACAGGAGGAGCTGGCTGTGACACCCTCAGCCCCCTCAGGTGCGCGACGAACGTAATGAATTCAACGTAGGAAGTGTGCGTGGTCATGAAACGGATACTGGGAACTTCTGCGACACGCGAATCATCGCGCTCGACCCACTTCCCCTTACCCATGGTGATCTTTGCCCCTTGTACGTCACGTTCAGCTGCCTCTTTGTCGGCTTGGAGAGACTGCATCTGGACTTGCATGTCCTTGACAGCATCTTCCGCGATTTTAAGGGCTTGCTCCGCATCCTGCACCTTTCGCTCGCTTTTGGCCTGGTTGAACCGCGCTTCCGCGACCATGGTGTTCGCTTGATCAAAAAGACTCGCACTGAGATCGTCGAGGTCCTTTTCAATGTCATGACGTGCAATTTCCGCCTGGCCACGCTGAGCAGCCTCCTCTGTCGCGCGTTCCATCAGTCTGTTCAGCTCTGCAGTGACATGAGCTTTCTCTACGAGCAAACCGGTGTTCAAAGCGGCCAGGTGATGGCTCCGTTCGAGTTCGAGGGAGGAAATGGTGACCGAAGCGTTCCGCACTGAAGAAGAGGCATCGTGTAGTTGATCCTCGAGGTCCGACATTCGATCATAAGAGGCGACGAGTTTGCTGTTGAGTTGTGTGACCTGCGAGAACAAGTCTGTTAATTGAGCGCGCAAAGACGCGATGATCTGTGCTTGGGCTGCGGAGGCGTCCTCATCGCTCTCGTCGTCGACGGGTTCGCTGTCGAGAGTGGTGGTGAGCACGTCCGTGATGTCGACAAATGTCGCACCTTCTTCCATTCGTTTCTAGGGTCGTCATCGTTGGTGTGATGAGACAAAAAGGCAAAGTGCCACAGCACCAAAAATAAATGTTACCTAAGTGACCGGTAACAAAAGGCCAACTTAAACGTTTGTAACTTGAACTTCCATCCGTTCAGGGATACTTGACAAGAACGATCCTTCTCCTCCTTCTACTTAATACATCGCATATCTATGTCATGGCCGCCTTATCCAAGCGTCATGCCGCGCTACCAACTCTCCTACAATTTCCTCCTCGATCTCCTTGTGGGGTGTAGATGGCGAGCAGTCAATCTCAATCCACCTTTCTTCGTATTCGAGACCATCCGGACCAAGCTTCCCGTCAGGCGGGGTCGATTTTGGGGACACCAACACCACACGATGTTTTCGGTGATGCAAGTCATTTCCAATGACGACCTGGTGCCCGTATCGCTCGAGCGCCTGACGCGCCTTGGGTATAAGCAATGCTAGGTCGGTTTCAAGCTGATCATTCGACATGTCAGCAATCAATGGGATGTCTTGCTGCTGCACGTACCTTGAAGGAGACAACAAAACCACCAGGCACCCACTCGGAGACCAGCGGTTTCAGAACTTTGGGTACTTGATCCATTTCTATATGTAAACTGCCCTTTCCTGACTGGATCTTGTGTTCCGACTGATCAACACCACGCCTGTCCTTTAGTGACCATGAAACACATGAACTATCGTACTGACCATTTTTTGCTTGGGCAAGAAGAAATCGCTTACAGCAGCAGCGAGGTAATACATGGCCTTGGGTCCCAGCCTTTTCATTTCTTTGCTTATCGCACGTAAAAGATAGAGGTAATCGTTCACCGTAACAAACGTGAGGGTATGCAGAATTCCCTCAGCATGTACAGCTTTGTAGGCCCGCAGAACGGACAACAAGGCTGCGCGTTCCGACGTCTTGACTGTGATGTGTGGTTGGGCTGCGCTGGGCGAGGGGTCATTCGAGTATGGGTACGCGGAGTCAATCGTAGAGGAAGAAGGTAACGCGGCATCAATTTCAAGGAAATCGAGGAAAGGATGAGTTGAATTGGAATAGTTCCGGCTAAATGGCTGAAGACTGAATTGCCGATGCATGAAGATGACTGCATATCCTTGATTTAAAAAGTATTCCGCGGAGGTTGCACCTCGTGTGCCTGGGAGAAATCCATGAATCCATGTACCATGTCACTGGGGGGACTCACCTGCACTGAAGTTATCAAGGAATCGGACACTAGAGTCGAATGAGTAATGATCATGTCTTCACCTGAAGCTCAGGCTCACACGTTGAGCTCTAACGGAACGGTTGTACCCCCGCTCTACTCAGGCTGTAAGACCAATGCATAGATCTGACGAAGCAGGAGAAGCAATTCACCGTCACGAGGACAACTCTCCTTCCTTTCTCTATCTGTCTATCGATGAAGTGGGATACGCCTTGGACATCAGCTTTGAGGGTGCTCGGCTCTGGCTGGGTTGCAAAGTAAGACTCTGCGGAGAACGTCGTGGGATGGGACTGGGTAGTGTTCGGCATTCTTGGAGTCGATGCACAGAGCAAAGGCCCACACCTGGTCCACAAAGCCCGGCATTTCACTGTAACCGGCCGGTACCGGTCGTGTGCACTTATGATATGAGCAATACTAGTCATTGTACTGACCTGATCGTCACAAGATCACTCTCAGACCCTCCAGAATAACGACCGACTGCTTACTATAGCTACAGCGACCTCACGTAGTACCGGACCCCGGGCATCATGAGTGCATTGTTGATAAATAATACGTTGCATACAAGGGACAAGGAATCGCGGGATGTCTCGCTCGTACTAGCCTGTGTACATGTGGATGAGGCTACTATAGAAAGGTGTACCAGCCACTCGTCCTCGGGTATATTCTTACTGTAATGTTTGTGTAAATACAATGTCATACGTGCCGCCTCCAAGAGTCCGCTAGCTACTATCAAAACCAACGCATCTCACGTCTCTCCCTCAAGCACGCGTAGACGACGAACAGTGCGTATCACAGCCAACGACAAAAAGTGTCCCTCGAGACGCCGTCTCAAATACACGTAAAAAGAAAAAGAAAAGAGAAACGAAGAGAAAGGACGGACAGGGAGGACACAAAAAATTCAACTAATCGTAGCAAAAAATTATAGCATGAACGCGTCGGGCACGCAAGTCATATTACCAACGAGAGTGTCATACACAAAAAAAGCCCAGTTGGAAAGTCCGATGGTATAGGTAAAAGGAGAATTACATGATCACACACTCCTTCTCCTCGAGCTTCACCCCTTGGATACCCATCTCCGCAAATGTTGTCGGGCCTCTGGCAGGCTGGCGCGCCGATGACGGCTGTTGAGGCGTGCCACCGCCCACGTCATGGGGTCCACCCTGCGGTGGCGCAGGAGAAGGCGTGCTTCCCGTCCGCTGACCAGGCGGACGTCCCGCTGGACGCGCGTAACTCGGAGAGTCCGCGCTCGGCGGCGGCGACGCGTTCCCAGTAGAGTTGGCCCCGGGATCGACAAGCGTATACCGACGCTGGTTCGGGAATTGCGGTTGCAGTGATCCTGGACCGGGTGGAGCACCTAAGCCTTGTTGCATTGGTGGACTCGCCTGAGAAGGTTGTTCTGCAACGGGAGGGAGGACCAGGGCGGGTGCAGCGCCAGATCCGTGTGCGTGCTGACGGGCCGTCGAGTTCTTTCTAATGACCTCGACTACTTGTCGGCCATCCTCCAGCGATGGTCTCGCGGCACCACCCTCGCGTTCCGAGCGCTGCTTGGCTTGTGTACGTTTGCGAACGAGTTTGGATTCCGTGATGTTATCATGCTCCTGCCTCGAGAGCGATTGGGGAGACGGCTGGGACAGGGCAGCGAGACGCTCGACAGCATCCGCGTTACCATGATCGGAAGCCTGGTTGTTGGGATCAGTCATGCCGTCACGTCTCCAGTCCGAGTCCTTGGCTCAACTCACCGACTGATACCACATCTGAGCTGCCTCGATGTCCTTGGTACCACCGACGCCGACTTCCTTGTAGTAACCCATTGCAAATTCTGCACTCGGCAAGCCCTTCTTGGCAGCTTTCTCTGCAAACGTGAATGCCAGATTTTCGTCCTTGTCAAAGGCACCTTCGGCTCCACACAAGAACCACTTGCTGAGCGCCATGTCTGCTTCTACTTCGCCTTGTTGACTTGCGAGAGAGTAATATTGAACGCTGAGAAGGGCATCGAACGGGAAAGGCGGGAGCGCAAACTCGTACGCATGTCCAAGCTTGTACTGCGCGGGAGCAAAATGAAGGAATGCAGCCCGCTCTAGATGGAGGCGTGCTTCTTGTTGGGCCGAAGAGTGGGGCGGAATGAGCGGTGCAAAGAATTGCGGGGGAACTATAACATGGGAAAATTCTCCGAGAAGAAGTAAGCCGTATACGTACGCCGGCTGGGGTACTTGTACAGAGGCAAGCGTCGCAGCACGGTGGATCAAGGGAAGCCCAATCTCGGGCTGCGCAGGGAGACCGAGCTGGCCCATCAAGTGTGCCATCCCCATACGCTATTACATGTACGTGGGAACGTTATTAACGACACGTGGTTCGCGGGGGAAGACTCACGTAAACACAACTCTCAACGTTGAGCTTGAGACCGCGCTCAAAGCAGTCGCGGGCGTGCGTTGCATCGTTGAAGTTTTCGTAGTCGCGACCAAGTCGGAACCAAGCCTGTGCGTACCCTGCCCGCGCAGCTTGTTCAAAGTCGCGGAAGGCGACACGTGGGTTATGTGGGACATGATCCGGGTATGCCCCCGAGGCAGCAAACGTGGCGCGAAGATAGATCGCTTCCGCAGCAAAGATGGGGATTAGGGTGGGGTGTTGTGCAGAAGCGATCTGAAGGACGAGCGGGACCGCGATTTGTACGAGACGCAACAGTTGCGGGTCTTGTATGGTAATGGGTCCAGTAGGTGGCGTATCATCTGAAGAGTTGTGCTGGGCGCGGTCAGCGAGCATGAGGACGTCTCGCGCCCAGTTGATTTTTAAGGCAGGGTCATGATTGTGCTGCTGGATGGTAGGCAAGGCAGTTGCTAGTGACTGGATGGTTGGAAGAGGGGCAGTGAGCGATGGTGTCCCGCTTTGCCGGGGTGGGGAGGAGGGCTGTGGATACGATGGTTGAACGGAGTTGGACCTCGGGTGCATCTGTGGCTGCTGGTGAGGTGGACCGAAATTTAATGGGACGGAAGCTCTATGATGGAGCGGCGGTGTCTGAAATTGTGGTTGGTAAGGGGCTAGATGGGGATAGGAATGCTGTGGGGGACGTGGTGATGCGGGAAGAGGGATTCCAGCGGGAGCGCCCCAAGCGCTCTGATTTGGAGGCGGCTGGACCGAAATACGATGGGCGGGTGCCTGGGGAGGAGGAGCAAAGCCGCCTGGGTTGTAGTGGGGAGGCTGCTGGGGTGGGGGTCTAGGGGAGAGGACGCGGTATTGGTCGTGGTATGGAGGTTGCTGAAAAGCTGCGGCCTGGTTGTCTAACGTCCTTGCCATCTGTTTGTATATGTAATACGAAAAATGGGGTAATCAGCGACAGAGGAGGGTAACGCAATACACGCGGCGCACATTGGCGGGCAGGTTGGGGTCTAAGCGATGGGGACGAGGGGCAGGGAGGGGGGTGGAGGGATGGGGGGGAGGTGATGGCTGGGACTGAGAGAGGTATGACTGGGGGGGCAGAGGGGGAAGGGGAGGTGGCTGGCCTAGACGGGGCTGCACCACGTAGCCAGCAGGGTGTGGGGGCACAGGGGGAGCAGCCATCCTGTTCCCGTGTATTCTTACTTCGCTGAGCGCTGACGGCCGCCCAATCCCGCGATCCGCTCCACGGATGAGCCTCACCAGGAAGAAGAAGAGAGAGTGCAGCGGACATGATGTTGGCTGCCCTGGATATGGACAGTGCGACGCTGATTTGGATGTCCCACGGCTGTGCTACGAGTCACCGACGCTGCGGCCCTGCCACTCATCTCAGTACACCGTCGTCCTCCAACCGAAGCGCAGTGTCTATATTTCGCCAGCTGGCCGAATCGGCACAATCACCTCCCTATCGCCACCATCGATCTGGATGTCTATGATTATCGATGGCGAGCAGAATCGTCGCGTCCGTGTCGTGAGGGAAAATGATAGGCTCTCTGAGTCCGCATATAACAGTCCTTCCTCAACTTTCTCCCGTACGGGGCCCACCCACGACGCCCGTCTTTTTTACTTATTGCCGCCCATAATCGATTAATCCCTCGTACATGAAGCGTCGGCGTCTGCTCGTCGATCCCCATTAATGACAGTAGTAGGCCAGAGTTTTGGTATTCCAAACCACGCGTCGATCTTCGTGCGTACATACTCATGGATGAACAAGGTCATTCCAAGCATGTTGGATACATGTCCTCACCTAGGCGTCCCGGTCAACTGCTTTTTTTTGACTGAAAAACCGTGCTCTGGCCATTGACACAGTGGAAATCTTCTGCCATCGGCATAACATAACGCCTTGACGCGCAGCGCTCAGGAGTGATGCATTGATGCATCAAATCGACGAGGACTACGGGGGCAATGCTCGTGCTCTACAAAAATTAGCGCGTCGCCGCGGCGTCCGTCCTGGTGCCCGTGAGGTTGAAGCGACACGCTCACACAGCATGGCAGATTCCGATTGCAATTGCCGCCTCCCATCGAACAATCATCATATCCGTCCAACATCCACCACACCCATGCGATATAGTACGAGAATACTGACAGCCAAGTGGTATCACCGAAATACATTCTGATGAGGCAAGAGACCCAAAATTGATAGCCAAGATCGTGCAAATAAAAAGACAGCAGTAATGGTTACATGGGGGCGATGCAATAGTCAGCAAGACATCCCGTTGACATCGAAACGTCGGACTGGATTTCTTGCCCTGCGACGTTCACCTATGCAGCCGACCCGATCCTGCATAGCGAAGAGCGTCAAGGACACGATTGCCCCCGTTATGGACTGGAGTCTCCCAAAGTCAGGAACGAGGTCGCTGGTGGTGGCCTCGAAGTGACTTCTTGGTATATCAATTCTGTTGATTGTGGTCGTCATAGAATTACAGAATGTATGCGGTGTAGGCCAAGTACTGACCCTTCAGTTGTGCTTTTGGCAGTGGCTCCCCGTTATCAAAATCGAAAAATGATGGGTCGATAGGATCCGCAACGGGCTCATCGTCTATGTCATGATAGGGCTGATTGCAAGTAATGATCGGGTCAAGGATGTCGAATTCGATAGTACATCGACCGCGAATAAGAGTTACGGAGAATTCGCATAGTAAGAGGCTGGTATCGTCACTGGGTATGGATACACACCTCAAAGTACGGATGTTGAAGAGCCTCAACGACCGTCATACGTCTTTTTGGACTAAATGTGAGGCATTTTTCCAAAAAGTCAATTGCCTGCAGAAAAAACATGCGCGGAATCGTTCAGAGATTAGATAGGTTAGTATCTTATCTTATCGAAAGTTTACCAGTTCGTTCCCCCCAAGGAACATCGTCTTGAAATCCTTTCCTTTCCTAAATGGTAAGGCGCGAATGTACTCGCGAGATCTGGGTGATGAGATCGCATAAAAGTCATCGATGGAAGGGGTACCGAGAACGTCAAGGATGAGTGAGAGCTGGTCGTGATCTTCGGATGAAAATTCGGGTAGGTGAGTACGTATATGCGTGTGATTTGTTGGAATGGTGTAAAGTGAAGGTTTTCCGTGTGCCATGGCTCAGCCAAAAACATGGACAAGAGAGCCGAACCCATCTGAAAGTGGCGGACAGGGAACAGGTCTCACTCACAGTCGCGTCCGGGGAACATCGGTTTCCCACTGAGCATCTCCGCCAACACACAGCCGACACTCCACATGTCTATTGCGCGCGTATATTCTTTAAAAGTCAGCATTACTTCTGGGGCACGATACCACCTTCATGACGCGTCGGACGTAAGACAGGGCAGAAATGAGAACAGACGCACCGTGTTGCGACATATTCAGTCATAAACGTGCTACTGTCATTTGCAACGTTTGGAGGTGGTCGTGCTGATCGCGCAAGGCCAAAGTCACAAAGCTGGCGCGTGGAGGAATGAAAAGTGACGCTAACGATTATTTGTGTGCACTCACTTTGAGATCACAGTTGGCATTCAGCAACAAGTTTGAGGGTTTCAAATCACGGTGAAGGACATCTGCCGAGTGGAGTGCCTTCAAGGCTCGGAGGGTCTTCGTCACTATTGTTAGGCCAACGATCCGGTTGCAAATGGAGATGTGACGATTACCTGGTAGATAAAATACTGGCAGTGATCGTCACTCAATTTCTGAGTTCTGATAACGCGATGCAAGTCGGTCTCCATCAGCTCCTGTACGAGGTATACGTCTTTGAACAATGCGAAACTGTGAGGTTGCAGGATGTCGAGAATGGAGATGATGTTTTCATGGCGAAAGTGCCGGAGAAGCTTGATCTCGCGAAGGGTGCGTAGACAGAACATGGAATGGTCGAAGGGTGTGATACGTTTTATGGCGACCTTTCTCTGAGACGGCTGGTGGATGGCAGAGCTAGACGGATGTGAACGACGTCAAAATCCGGGTCTATGGCGCAATGCCGAGCAAGGATAGCGTGCACTGACCAGACGATGCCATACGCGCCTTCGCCGATGACATCGAGCACGCGGTACGCGTCATCGACGGTGAAGTTTTCGAGTCGGTGGTCAACGGACATGTGAGCGTCGTCGTTGTCGTCGTCGTCGGTGTTGAGAATGGCTGTCAGACGCTCGCCGTAGGACCACCAGTCGGACTTCGGAAGTGAAGCGCCCCCCCGCCGCCGCGCTTCATTCTATCCAGGCTGCTCATCGCTTGCTGATCGCCGTCGGTACCGACAATGGTCAACCCAGAGACGGCGTCGCATCATGCTTTGGACGGATGTCCCTCCTTGTGGGGAACCTCTCTGCAAACGGGCTTGGCCGCTTACCCCGTCCTCGAGGCATCCCATCTACCCACCTCTGGTCGTCCCCAGCCAACTGTAGGGCGAGTTTCGGACGCGAGCAGAGATGCGGCACAACCCATCCCTCCATCGTTGTCGTTGTCGACATCGTGGTCATCGTCGTTGACACCGGGACACGCGTTGCCAGCGCAGGACATCCGACAGTTGTACCCCAACGTGTACTCGGGGCCACAGCATTGGCACGCGTACTACGATGCAACTTGGCACCGCCCATCCTCTTCCCATCCCCACCCGGTTCCTTTGTTCACTTCCATGTCCGGCCCGTACCTTCCGTCGGTCTCCCCACCTGGTACAGCCCTTGTCACCGACGCCATGTCCGAATCCCTCTTAGCCTCGTTGAGAGCGCTTCAGTCCCAGTTCACTGCATTCCAGGGGAGCCTTGGCGAGGTCAAGACGGATGTCAAGGATGCCCTGGCTCAGCTCCATGCCCTGCGCACCACGCAGAACAAGACGGACAACTGTATCGCGGAGTTGGAGGGTGTGATTGGCGTCAGCTCCACGGGTACAGCATCCAGGGGCCGTGGAAGACGCGGCAGAGAGAGGAGTGGAAGCGGGAGACACGCGGAACCCACACTCGAAAGCGCTGATGCGATTGTGCCCGAAAAGACGTTCGTTCAGAGCCTGGCTTCAATCCAGTATGCGGTCGAAGAGTTACTCGTCCGTGAAAGCGGCGCATCTCAATCTCGTGAGTGTCTCTTCTCTTCCTTTGTGTCCAAGTGCGAATCGACTCTCAATTTATCGGGCAGAACCATCACTGATCCGTCAGGAAGTGACATCGCCACCACCTTTTCCACCATCTGTGAATCCTACGGGACAGGAATCTTCCCGGACATCATCGCCTCCCCGACCACTCGTAAATCCATCCCAACAGTATTTGACATTGCAATTTACACAATCTGCTTCTGCGATCTTGTCCGCATCGCAATCCGAGTCATCATCATCACCACTTTCTTCAATCGCGATTCCTACACCAGAATTCGGAACGTCACCGCCGCCTGCAGCGCCAGGAAAAGGTCCGTTCGCTACGTGCCCTCCGCTTTATTCCCTTGTATGCGCAGACATGCGCTCTGTTTCCCTGCGTTTCCACTCTCGCCCAAATGGGACGCCTTATCATGACGGCTGACTGTTCTTGGTGTATACAGATTCAGAATACGCTGACGTGTCGATCCAAGCATGTCCACCCTCACCCACGTTTGAGCCCTCATGTTCTCTATCGCATTCTCAGAGACGTGCTCCTGGGTTTACACCTGTCTACTGGAACGTCGATCCAGGTAAGTATATGTCATTCCAACATCCCCTTCTCTTGGATGCTTTGTCATTACCTTTTTCTTCACATTGGTTCGAATGGACTCACGTAATGTGTTTACAGCGACGCTTGGGCGGTCTACTGGCAGTTCCGGTGAGTCTGTCTCCTATTTCCACCACCCCTACGGTTCTATGTCGGGTATTCGTGCATATACTCCAGTAGTGGGAAAAGTCATACAGGTTTTGCGCCTTGCCCAAGCACCCAACTGATCTGAAATTGTTTGCACGTTCTCGTTCACCGAGGGTAAGGTGATTGCCATTTGGTCGCCTCGGTCAAGAAGCAGCATTGTACAAATGTTGTTTCTTCCAGGCGTCCTTGGCGCGTTCTTTACCTGTGACCTGTTCTGGAACGATCGCTTACCCGGATGATCTAGCACGACCGACCGCATACACTGCAGAATATTTCCCTCACTTCCCACACGACAACCACCTCCCTAGCGCAACAAACACCGTGATGGATGGTCAATCACGGCAAAGTGATGGCAATTACCCGCTTCGCAGCTCGATGGCCTCGTATGCCGAAGTGCCTACGCGCAGCATGTCTGCTCCTTCCTTATCTTCCTATCAGAGTGAATCTGGGGCCGACAACTCAGCATCGCAGCGGGTGCAGTCGACTGTCCTACCTGCAGCTTCTAGTTCTCCAGATACTTCGGTCGGCGGCACCATCCCCGCAGCGGAGACCCCATCGTCTCCAACACGGATTTTTCATCAAGGTTCACTATCCCGAACTCCCTCTTCCACGATTGAAGGCATTGACTCGTCGATGACATCACCTGGGTTTGGGCCACCTGGTAGCTCGCAAACGCCGCTCACTTCTCAGTCGAGATCTCTGAGTAGTACTTATAACAGGCCGATATCGGTGTCTGGTACTCCAAGGTCCAGGGAGTACGAAGATTGCCTTGTGCAGTCTCGTGCGGAGTCAGATCCAGAGGACGTTCAGATGACCTCCAGTACAGACGGCAACGAGATTTCGGTCATATGCGGAGTGAAAATGGCTCTTGAACCTATACCTGTTGCACCGGTGCATCGTCGACAATCTTCCCCAGTCGAGGCTGACGATGGAGGATTGACATCCGGTCTTCCCACTCCGCCATCGGAGACTTATGCCGACGACCATGGGCCCCAGGTGGTCAGTCGCTCGACACGTGAACACGGTGCTGCCACAGGCCCAACAATAATATCACGTAACTATCTTCGTCAGACCTTCCCTGTCATACCCACACCTCCATCTTTGACACCAGAGCCATCGGGTGGAGAAGATCGAGGAACGTTGGGTGGTGGAGGCGGGGGCTCGGCTCGACAAGGCTCGCTCGGAGCATCTTCTGAGTCGTTGTCGCCTCTGACTCCTCCCCTACTTTCACCGTCCCCAGCTGTTGGGAGCTTGCCTTCGGAGGAAGGTGGTAGCGACGTGAGCGGTCAGGCAGCGGCTCAGAAAGTCACAGAAGAACTGACAGATTCCATGAATGACGCGAGGGGCACGGTTGTTCGTGGAGGTGACGTTGCTGAAGGGGTTCGTGCGGACGAGGCTTCGATAATAGACAACGAAAGGTCGAGTGCTGGACCTCAAACCGACCCGGGCGTCGACGAATCGACATCTGCAACGAACTCGGCTGTGTCCAACGAGGAATCGTCTCGAGAACCTCAGGGATCGTCAGTAGGACAGCCTAACATCGAGTTGCCTGAGCATCATCCGGATCCCAATGACATTGCCCCAATGGACGGGTACGAGTTTGGCTTTTCATCTCCATGGCGTCGTCCCTTGGCCCCGACCCCCGCGACACCCTGGCAGAATGTGACCCCCTCCGATTCTTCCGGTTCTCGTCCCACAAAGGAAGAGAACGGGGTGTCGAGCGCGCTCAAGCTCGGTGCGTCGGGCACGTCGACGCCGGTGCCAGACTCTGCATCTCTCCCTATGATATTTTCACCACGCCGTCCCTCTCGCGCCTCGTCTGTTCCTGCTCGTGCCTTGGAGCAACTTTCTACGTCGACCTCGACGTATACCAACGACTCTGGCGTTGCTCATGGGTCTGCCACGTTGCCACCGGAGCTGTTCACTGTCGACTCATCGGTGCTTCATGCTCCCACGTCCACCTTTCTCCCGCATGGACCCGAATCAGCGAGTGTGGCGCCAGTCTCGGACAGATCTCTGTCACCGCTCACATCGCTCGATGACACGGACTCAGGCCACTCCCAGCGCACGCCCCACGACAGGGACAGGGACGACGACACCCCACGACAGCGCAAGAAGTCACGTGCCACCGCCCCCGCCGACAGACCTCGCGGGAGCAGCTCCAGAGGGCGCCAATCCAATCCATACCACGCCACGTCTTCCTCGCGTGCGGCGGCGTCGTCCGATGTACGTGCTGCGTCGGAATCAACGGCGGTTGGGAATCTGAATGGGCGCGTTGTTGGCGGGCCGAGCGCTTCGCTGGACGAGCTTACGTTGCTTGCGAGGCGGAGATCACTGAAGATTCACCTGAGGCTCCCGGATTCAATGCGGGGCATGAAGAGGAAATGGGGTGTTGTCGATGGCGGGGGAGTGGGAGGGGGAGAAGGAGAAGGAGAGGGGGGGGGGGGGGGGGGGGGGGGGGGGGGGGGGGGGGGGGGGGGGGGGGGGGGGGGGGGGGGGGGGGAGGGGGGGGGGGGGGGAGAAGGAGAGGAGGCGAGGCGAGAGAGTGGGGTAGACGACGACGCTTCGCGGGAAAGGCAAGGGAAGGAAGTAGTATCCACTGAGGTATGTCGGTCCTGTGATTCTGTGACATGATTTTGCACTGACACCTGACATGAGGGTTTGCAGGTCTCAGCCAATGTGCCACCTTGTCCTATTGGGGTGGTGGGATCTATACCAGGAACACTGATGCCAATCGTGCCTCGACCTGCGCTGGAAAGCTCTACGAGCAGTGGCCTCGTGGGTAATACAGGAGGGCATCCAGACGTGACATCCTGTTTGACCATGTCTGGAAAAAGAATGAGGAAGCAGAGCGAACGTGGGAGGGAGGCCTCTGAGCACGCTCACGTCCGTCCAAAGAAACGCAAACGGGCATCGAAAGCAAAACCAAATTCTCTCGTGAAATACCACGTTCGGAACGGTCAGATAGTGGCCTTGGAACCGGAACTGGAACCCACACCGGAACTTCAATCTCACGTGCAAGTCCCTATGACACCGTCTGTATCAGAGCCCTTTGTACGTTCTGAGGAGGCTGCTCAAGAATCGCGGATGGCCACTCAGATGTGCCACCGGGAAGGACAAGAGAACCAGGCGATGAAGGCACCGTTGTCATCCCCCGCTATATCGAGTCATCCAAGTCTACGCAGTGCGCCCTGCGTCAAGTCGTCCCCAACGAAAGTGGACATGTGGAACACGATGTTATCCCAAGGTGGTGGAACATGGCCAAAGCTCCCGAGCATGTTCAGCCATTGGGATGCCCAGGTATGTTCCTGACACCTTTCGTTCTCAAGCGGAATTCTGAACCCTTTTTTTGTTTCATTCTTTCAAGTTTATCCAGTGCGACAAGTGAGAGTTGCCCCGGTGGGAAGCTCACCGTGCGACTGACCTATGTTTCGGTTCGATACAGTTGTGACATGTGGTTCCACTACGGGTGTGTTGCAGTCATGCCCGGGGATCTGAGACTCGAACCTGATGCCTTGTTCATCTGTCCGACATGCCAGTAAGTCTCGTTCTATGAACACATTCGAGTGCGATTGCTGAACATACGATCTATCTGTTAGCACTCAAAGTAAGTTACAGAATGCATCTTTCGTCCGTATACGTGCTGGAACCTTTTTTTTTTTGATCCAAAGGTGCCAGACGCCAGACACTTCGGAATCACGACGATACATGTGCACGTCCTGATTGCCCTGAGCCTCAAGTTACTGGAGAGACGGAATTATACTTTGTTGAGAAGCTCGTTGGTCGGAAGAAAACCGAGGGCTACGTTTACATGTGGTTGGCAAAGTGGGAGGGGTAAGCTGACCGAGCTTTTTTTTTTTCTTGTTGGCTGGCAGAACTGACTCGATGATTGGATTTAGATTCCCGATGACCCAGGCGAGTTGGATTCCCAAAGAGAATCTCGTTGGGGATGGAACGAAATTGTTCAACGTTTTCCTCGAGGATGCCGTGAAGGAGGGTGCGGACGTGTCTCAAGACGTGGTGCTCCTCCAAGAAGCGCTCGAAGCTGGCTGGAAAGCATGTTGACCACGTCGAGGAATACGCCCTCTGATCGACGCTATCGATAGCATCGGTAATGGTTCTTCTTACCCGTTTCTCGTCACTTGTTTTCATTGCATGATTTTCAATACTCGCTATTTCATCCACAGCATAGATTCCCAAGCTCTTCTCGCATGCAGTCTCAGCTCGTTATTCACGCTCCTCGTTACTTGCCTTCAAAGTTTTTTTTGCTGTCGAGTCTACTTGACTGTATAGTATTTTTTTTCTGCTTGTACTGTATTCAACGCACTGAGGAACATACACTTTATATATTACTTGCCCACTTTCTTCGGTCAACGCGGTGCCCCGCGCGTCCTCGAGTACCATATGTCAGAATGGTCCTGACTTGAATGCAATGGAACTCGGAGGCTAGGGCACTGTACTGTTCAGGTTCATGAGGGACGAGTACGAAAACACGGAATTTCAAATGTTCGACTGGCATGAGTACTTGGGAGAGTGACGTCAGAAGAACTACTGAAATCTGCCGCGCAACGTCCTTGCACGCAGCCATCATGAGTAACAACTCGACATCTCCAGTACCAAGACCCCGCATCACGGTAAGCGTCCGTCGCTTTCAACAAAACAAAACAAACTGACGCTCGAGGTCCACGCGGGTCCATTGAAAAGACGCTTTTTGGCGGCATGGCTGTCGTCGCCGCAGGATTCGCCGCATGGTGGTATGGATTACTGCGCCAACAGGCCCGAAAAGACGAGCGTGGCGCCTACACGCCCTGTTCGTATCACGTATCACGTGTCCCTTTTCCTCTCTCCCCTCTTTTTGCGCCTCGGAACACGTCTGACGTTGACCCGATCCGCGGACGTGGATTTGCTTTTTTAGGGGAATATCGTATCCTGCAAGCCCAAGCATCCGCAGGGAACCCTGACAGACCTGTGACGTTGGCCCAGTGTCAAGACACACCATATCAAGGTCTACCAACTACTAGTGTGCTCGCGACACATCCGCAGCCCGAATCCGACGTGGGCCCAGAGCCATCGCAAGCCCGCGCGGTCCCGAATACTCCCAAAACCCAGTCTGGAAAGTCAGCGGACCCAAACATAGGTCCGCGAGCAGGACCCGAGCAAACGTCATAGCGTACGTGGGACGACGGTCGAGTATACATCAAAGCCCCGCGATACGTGGATGATCATGACGAGCGCGCCTAGGATGATTGAAAACGTGTGTAATGTAGCAAATATTGTATCGATGGTGTACAGTACTAGCCAAGCGGCCACCAAGTGACGTCATGCCCAGCATACGGACCCCTATAAAACCTCAACGTCGGCCCTCAACAATCCTCCTCAAAACACCGTGGCCCTTTGACGCCCGCGCCAAACGATGCATCCATCTCGCATCTTGCATCAGTCTCCTTCTTCCGATTCGTTCTCCTCCCGATACTGGCACAACCTGCCAGGGAGGAACAAAGTCGTGAGCACGCCTTCTTGGTCCGAGCGTTGGTTTTACGGAACGTATACCCATGATGCGGTTTCCTGCAACAGATCATAGCGACCACCGCACTTGTCGCCGCGACGACCCTCGCTTATTATTGGGGATATCAGGATGTGGACAAGAGGCATTCCGAACGCGAACGTGAGTACTGACCTTTCTTTATCCGTCAGAATATCTCGTTTGTCACGTCATGGAAAAACGTACCGAATATGATGATGTTTAGGAGCAGCTTCCAGCACGAACGCAGGAGAGAAACGGCGTTGAGGAGAAGGGTTGGAGGCGCTTCTCACCGAGGACTGTCATTGCCATCTATTAAGAGAGGATATCACGCTGTCGCTGGGGCTGAACGAAACAGATGATCAAAATGGCGAAAAATTATGCCCGTGTATTCGATACTTTTCTTTCTTTCTTCCACCTGTACAACGATTTTTGGGAGAGATACGTAGCATTATAAACCTCAATATCTTCTGAACCTGGAATCGACCCGCCTCGCAGTGCTTCATGAACTCGGTGCTCCCTGGACATGCCTCGCTTTGGACTTGTCAATCAAATACCTCAGCGTCGACGTATTCTCGTCGCATCTTGTTCCCAATCCATGAACATAACAGAAATCTGACGCCGACAAAGCGAAACTCACAAGCTAGATATCGTTTCCTGCACATCCCCCAACGCCTTCTGCGCCGCCCTCAGCACCGGCGCCATCTCCACGTTCCTATCACGCAAATACCGTCCATGCGCCATCAATACAGCCTGGATCCACACCAAATCAAACTCGACATGCGGTCCTCGCTCGAGATGCCCCGCGATGAACTGCAACAACGCCGGAACGTACACCACCGGTATCTGTCGCACCACCAAACGCACGTCGCTCCGCGGCACGCTCTCGTACACATGCTGCACGATCGGCTTTTCGTTCAACCTAAACGCGAGCACGAGTGCTTTCAGGAACGCGCGGTCCGCGAGCACCTCAAGGGCGCTCTGCGGTGTAAGATCGATCGTGAGATCGAACGGATCGAATGCAAGACTTTCGTCCAGCGCATAGACGAGCAGCCCCTCCGTGCTCGCTGCTGCCCACGCCCTTCCCGTCGGTGAGAACCGAACACACTTTGTCCGTGCTTCCTGTCGATACTTGCGAACCGACATATCCCCCGCCCCTCGCGTAGCCCCGGGCAACGTCGTATCCATCCGATCCTCCAAATCACTCGCCTCCCCACGATCATCAATCAAATCCGTATTGATCCCCGCACTGTTCACCTTCCGGCTGTCCAAAAACTCTTGCGTCCCGTCCAACGAAAGGTTCTCCGAGATTTGAAACTTTTTCACCAGGACGGCTTCGCGAACGTCGTAGAGCACGACATACTTGCTATTCCCGCCTGCGAGAATGCACGTCCCGTCGGCGGTGTACGCCATACTCGTGAACGCCTTCGTGGAGGCGCTGTTGGCAGCGGAGACCCTATCGTCGGCTTTGCGTCCACCAGAAATGTCCTTGCGTCCGTCGATGAGATTGGTTTGTTTGCTCGAACGCACGTCGAAGAAGGTGATCTGTCCATCGAGCGTCGATGCGGCGATCTCGGCACCGTCTGGCCGAAATGCCACGGACAGGACATCCGAGGACAGCGTGAGGCTCTCGACGGCCCGAGACCGACCAAACACGCTCCATATCCGCACAGTTTTATCCCAAGAGCCGCTCGCGAGCTGATTTGCACCCGATGGACAAAAAGTGAGCGACGATATTGGTGCTTCATGGCCCGAGAGCACGTCCAAAAGCTTTCCCGTCTGCACAGACCACATGAATATCTCAAACGAATCCGTCGAACCCGCCGCGACGACTTCTCCAGAGGGATCGACCGCGAGCGCAGAGAACTGGACGGGCGAGGGCGAGGCAAAGGTGCGAAAGTTGCGGTATCGAACGAGGTCATAGGCCCGCACGGTACCATCCAGCGAAGCTGAAAAGAGTACCGATCCTTGTTTGGCAAACGTCACGTCCATTACAGGGGCGGTATGCTCCGAAAAGGTCACGAAACAGAACCCCGAGTGAACTGACCACACTTTGAGTTTGCCATCGTCGCCCCCAGTGGCGATCGTTTGCCCGTCGGGTGCATAGCCCAGCGTGTTCATGTCGAAATAGTGCCCTTGTTGTTTCAGAACATACGATTCTGATTGCCACTCCCAGACGAGAAGCTGCCCAAGCTTGCGCGCCCCGAATGCGAGCCATTCACCCGACGAGGAGATTGCCACCGAAGAGATTTTTTCCTGTGAAATGCTGAGCGTGTGTATGTTCGTAAACTGGGGCATTTCCCAGAGTCCAAAGACGCCAGTGGAGAAGCCGACGACAACGAGATTGGATGCAGGGTGGAACGTCGTGCAGACGACCTTGGTGTTTGGGAGGTTGAAGTAGTGTCGCTCGTGAACACCCCATCGGGTCATGGCAATAGTATCCGAGGCACCGGAGGGTGTTGATGCCACTGGTGCGGAGTCGTCGTCGTCCGTCTCCATATCTTGGTCCGTCTTGGCTTTCCAAGTGAATACCGCACCGTCGCGACTCACGGTGTATATCTTGAGATGCATCAAGATTCAAACTAGACAAGACAATCAACCCAACGTACGGCGTTTGATTTGGAAGAAAAATAAGCCCCAACGACCGCATCGCGGTGACCTGCAAACGTTTTCGGGCGGAAGCCCTCCACCGGGTTCAAAGTGAACAACCTCGCTGTCATGTCCCGAGACGTCGTGATAAAACACCTTGAAAATGTACATCGAGTTGGCCAACACAACAATTGCGACGACAAGACAAAAAGTGACACGCACGTCGAATCCGGAGCCCAGCGGATGCTTAAAACGGCGTCGTGATGTCCCGTGTAGGTCCGATGCAACACAAACGGTGCAAACTCGCGTACGAGATGATTGGGGTTACGCCACACCTGTACGTGTGCGTCGTGTGTCACGGCAATATACCTAGCCACAACACACAAAGTCAAAAAATAACAAACATGTGGGAACGTGTCAGCGTCATGGAAAGGTAGATCCTCCTAGCAAAAAAAAACTGACTTTCCGTCTGGCGAAAACTGCACGTCTTGGACTGCTTTTTTGAAATGGATGTGGCAAAGCACGACACCGCGCGTAAAGTGAACGAGGAGCGCGCGCCCGTCGTCGTCGACCGAGAGCAGCAGCCGCGCATCGGGAGAGAGCGCCATGACCGCAATGTTCTTCCTATTCTCAAACGGGAGCGTTCTGGACTTGTTGCTGTATAGAGAGGGGAGCAAAAATGTCACGAAAAGAAAAAAAAGAGATATGTGGTGGACAAACTGGACGAGATCAAAGACGGTCACGCGGTTCCCGACGGGACTCAGCAAGGTGTTGCCATCGGGTGTGAAGAGGACGTTGCCCTGACTGTAGACCGTGCCACAGATGTTTGAAAACTGGTGGTAAACGTTGGAAAGGGACGTCCATCTCAGTGCCGATCGAGACTACATACCTGATAGTTGGCCTTCATGGCCAGTAATATTGCACAGCCACCGGCTCATTCATTCCAGTCTTATGTCAACATGTCACACCACACGTGACCTGCACACACGACTACAACTACTCCAGTCCATATACATTTCTGTGTCCCTCCTAAACCTCATGTATTCTCAGCATCACCTTTAAATCGATCGTGAGCTGGTCCTCGGCCCACGACGGTACGGCCGTCAACGGGCTCAAACACTATTGATAACACGAGCAGTTGAGCATGACCGGCCACGCACATTCAGACACGAAAGACCGAACTACTTACCCCATCGCCCTCCCCACAGGGTGCCCCAAAGAGCGTCCATGCACTCTCGCCCTCACCTTCCTCCGTCCCAGTGACCTTTCCGAGTCGCGGTACCTTTCCAATCCCGAGGTTCCCCTCCAGCGGGACCTCCTGTCTACGTGACACGTCTCTCCTCCCCGGCATCGTCCGGAACACCTCTGACTCTGACTCCGACATCGACTCCCCAGAGCTCCCACTCGACAACGCCGGCACCGCACCTTCCTGTGTACCCATCCCCGTGCCCGTGCCAACGCTCAACTGCGCCCCCACCCCCGCCCTGCGTCGAGACACCGCCAAGACCTCGCACGCCGCACACGCCACAGGGGGCTTGGGCGGCCACGTATACACCAACCCCATCAACTTCCCCTTGGCCTCTGCCTGCACCCGCATCTCCTCCTCCGCCTCTATCGCCGCGAACTCCGCGTCGTCTTGCTCACTGATCGCAACGTTCTTCCAGTCCTTGTTCATTCTCCCCGAGGCCTTGCAGATGGAGGTGCTGGGGAATGAGGTTGAGGCAGAGGTCGACGTGGCGCTCGCCCGACAACCAGGGTAGGGTTCCATGTGATAAATCTCCTGACGTACGACCGTCCCGTTCTTGGCGAACGAGAACACGTGTGGACCGGACATCCACACGGGATTGAAGAGGACGTCGAGGTGGAAATCCTGGCTCGACGCGGGCTAGCGACAAGAAAACGAGATATCAGAATGGTCAGCCTGTGACGAGATCAGATCGGAAATGCGACGTACCTGAACTGGATTAGCAAGGGGTTTGAAATCGTTGGGACGCGCGTTGACGCGCGTGGGGGCGGGGCCGTGGTTGCGGCTGCGGTTATGACTGTGGCTGTAGCCAGGCGCCTGAGTGTGTCGGCGGTGAGTGGAGAGGGTGGTGGTGGCAGTAGTTGCGCTCAACCATTGCATGGTGGGTTCGTTCACGAAGAGTGGTATAGATGGATAAGTCAGGTGCGTTGAAGAACAGCGAGTTCGATCGATCGTGAATGGTCGCGTGAGCGTGACAAAGACAAAGACAAAGAAGAGATCAGTAGAGGTCGTCGACGTCAAGTCGTGATCATCGACAGCCAAGCAAGACAACCGAGTTTTTATACCATGACATCTCGGAGTGGCACCCCGAGTACATTGGACGCGCGCCGCGATGTGTGGACCGTTGCCCAATGCAGTGTAGAACGTACTTCCCTTTGTCTCTGTGGACCTTTGCGTTCCGCCTTTGTGCGCTCGAGAACGGAAATGTGGACGTGGTGCCATCTCCTTTGTCGCGTGGCCATAATGGTAGTCGGTTGTTAGCCGAACGATCGTTCTCCATCATATACATACTCGTGGACTGGATCGTTTTCATCAAAGGACTTTGTGTGGTGCACCTCGATGCACACTCGACAAGTTTCGCTCCCCAGTCCGCATCGCATCCGAGTGACAACCAACGTCCAATCATATCAAGCGTGCCACATCCCTCCCCGAGCGGAGATGCTCGGCGCTCCTTGAGTGACGACCACAATAGTTTCGTCCATCGCCATCCCAATCAGGAACTCCTGATCACAACCCTGAGTCGGTGCCTTTGGGTAAACAAGGAGCGTGATGCCGTTGATACCCGTGCCACTGGCAGCTTGTGCGAAACCCGACGGTTGATCTCAAGGTGGGGAAAAGTAACGCCGCGGGGGTAGTGACAAACGAACCGATGAAGCGACAGCATGGGCGAGAAACGGCGATTTGCACCGTGCACCATGGATATGAACGCTCGAGTCAGATGGCGATACTCGAGCATTGCCATGGAAGGCGGCGATCACGACGAGGGATACATACATGTGATACAACCGTGGATACGATGCGATACGGGATCACACCTATCCACACCACCCGGGGAGTCCATCCCAGGGTCGCCTGATCGCTATCGCAGTCAAAAAGCCAAAAAGCCAACCTTTTTTGTTGCAGGTGGTGGCGAGGGAGATGATGGGTGTCGGACCCGAACAACAAAACAGGGACACACAGATACCTTGACAATCGGAGACAATCCGCCGCCGGCGAGGGACAACCAGGGGGAAAGGGACGTGGTGAACGCATGAGGGACCGACCCACGTGTCATGGCGACCCGCTCATGTCGGAATACATTACATTATAATGTATACAAGTGCAAATTCCAGACACTGACAGTAGAGGGAAATGATGGACGGGTCGAGCCTTGGTTCATGAGGGTGGTCGGTCGGTCTGCTCTTGAGGTGATGCTGGACCGGTCAAACACCCCCACCAAGCGACAATAAAAGTGCATGAAAATAGGAATTTGAAAGGCAGGGGGGGAAGGCAAGTCAGAAGCGGTAGGGGCAGGTACCTCGGTGGAAATCGTACTGACCTCGGTTAGGCCGTTCCCGTAACTGGTCCTCGTCCTCGTGTCGCTGTCTTCGTCGGTCGGTCAACACTTTCTTGACATACAAAAAGCTCGCGCCGCCGGCGAGGACCAAACCACCTAGACGCACGAACTTTTAAAATCGTAAATTTTAGCTCGATGAGGTTCCGCATTGGACAGCCCGAAGGCACTAAACACGAACCACTTGTTGATGCATCCTCCCCGTGTCGGTCGCTACCTTGAGCCTGCTGTATACGTTCGATATTGCGGATTAGCAATCGATGTGAACAGCCTCGAATTCCAAATGACGACCAACCAGTGTGCACCCCAAAAAAAAAATTGAACTGAAGTTGGGAACTTCAAGTTGCGCGCCGGCACTGCCAGTAGACACCGAAGAACCGGGCTGAAACGTGTACGGCAATAGTTTGAAAGGGGGGTTCCAACTTCCATTGCCAAGGGGAAGTTTTCCAGTAAATACTACCAAAAAGGTTCGTTCTCACGGGAACTGCGTCTCGGGGCGTGTGACCAGACCAACTTGAGTTATGGTAACGACTTTGTCCATTCTCGTGGTGATGGGCCGTATGCCTTGCTGAACTGCTGATCACGTTTTGAGCCAGATCCCACTCAGCGACACGTTTACTCAGCGGGTCCACCTGACATGGGTGCGCGGTGGTTTGCCGCTGCTGGCAGAACCCCATTTAACACTTGCATAATCCATGGCATGACTGGAAACCGCGGAAGCGCGCACATACTACTTTAATGGGTCGGCCCTCAATAAGCCAGTTTGTGGCGGACTGATCAAGTGATCAAGTGTTTTGTTATCGTCCCAAGCAGTGCGCCGCGGAACACCCAAGATGACCATGACCGGGTTGATGCGAAACAAAGGGGGCTTGACGTTTGAGCAGGTGCAGCACCCTTGCACAAGAGCCCCAGTATGCGACAACGCGTCGCATCTTGACTGGTTGATCACAGTTTGAGAACATTTGCAGAACCCCATGTTGACTCCAAAAAAGGCACTTCCTTCTTTTGATCTGTCCTCTGCAAAAACCAATTCGCTATCTCGTCCTCGTGTTTGGATCCTTATCCATCCCCATGAACTTTACCTGGGCAGCAAGGCAGCGTTCTCGAGTGTCTCGCTGACAGATCAATCCAAACACACTCGGTTCCCTCATGGACCTGCCAAAAATGCAAACTATCGATCCCATCATCCGCAGTCTCGTTCTTCTAACCAAGCTGTATACCCACACAAGATGAAATTCCCGGAAAACGTTCCCTCGGCAGGCTGAGCTTTACATCTGGGGTAAATGGACCCGCGATCACGATCCGTGGGGTGTGCTTATCTTGGCGCTGTTACTCGTGGGTTTGATGGGCCACTGTTCGGAGGGAAGCAAGAACTTGAGAAGGTTCCACTCCCACTGCGCCTTGTTTGTCGATGCGCTGCTCAGGAACTGGGGTGCATTCTTTGGCGCCTAGAGGTGGTTGCAAAGGACTGGCTTTGAATTGGGTTTGCCGACTGGACAAATTGCGTTGACTCATCCAGCAACCCAAGTTGGGCTGTGACCAATCCCAGCGCTGCATGGGTTGGTTATGAACCCACCCACCCATTCGAATCGGTTGAGGTTGTGTGCCAGCAACTGAGAATTGCGCTCGGGTATCCACGACGGCCATGCAAGCCAGCCGAGTCGCATGCCATTGCAGGCGATGTTTGACACTCGATGGGCAAGGGAAGGCCACCTGACAATGAGTTGTTCTGTTTGAATGCCGGCCTAGTGATTCGCAAAAGTGGTCTGATTGCAAGGAACGATGCCAGTCTTTTGATAGATTGCGGGTTCCCTGTCTTGCCGACGTATGTTGTGCTCGTGATCTGACGGCATTCCATCGGCTGCCACGACTTGCTGCACGTTTGGCCAGATCGTCCAAACGCCACGCGCTGCTTGGCAGGGTGCTCCCCAGACCGCCACACCCCAATGGGAGATAGGGGGTATTTTCTCACTGACAGATAACGTTCACGGTGCCGGTTCATTGCACGCGAAGGCCATATCTGTTATCTCCGCAGAGCAGCGGGTGCTCGTTACGGTAGGAAAGGGTAGCGGGGTCGAGGGAGCGATGGGTAGATTATGCCTGGACCGGGCTTACGTGATGGCGGGCTAGGAGGGAGAGGATCAAAATTAGATTGGTCGCTCTCATGGTAGGATGACGTCGTTTCTTTGGTAACGCGTCGAGCAGCGTTGTTCGGCCCAGTTTCAGCTCGTCTCCGTCTGCATGGCACCCCGTCCCCCGCGGTCGTCCGTGCAGCGCGCACCGCGTTCGTTCCCGCCCGTTTTCTTTTTTCTTCTCCACTCCCCCAGAAAGGCGGATCGGATCGTTGGATGTTCTGCTTCGAACTGTCCCAGAATGGCATGTCGCTGATCAGTTTCAACACAAATATAGACCGTGGCTTGACTTTTGCGCCCACATTCATGTCTCAGGGGCTGTGTATCACGTAATCCATCCAGGCTGATGTCACTGCCATGCTCCCTTTCTTCTCTAATTCGGCATCCCTAGCCGTGATCCCGTATAAATTCAACCCGCTAACTGTCCCCTTCTTCTCCACCTCCATCCCCCGCTCATGCATACGACAACAATGCCTGCACCCGTCATTAAAAACGCAACTACGATCTGGGACATTGGTGTAAACTGGCCCCTTTCTTCTCAATGTGGCACCTGGGATGCCAAAGGTCGGGGTGTAGATGTCTGGGAGTGTATTCTCGCCCGTATGTCCCCTGCTCCTTCCTCCCACTCTGGCTGATCAGTTTCGTATGATCCGAAGATTACTCAACGCCCTCCACCTCGGTATGTCCCATACCACCCCGTCTACGTGACAACTCACTCCTCTGCTCCATCAGCCTCCGAACCCCGTGTACTGGCGGTACCTCGGACGTCGATAGTCGGTCCACTCGCCACTTGTCCTGTGGTATTACCGTTCCATGCGCGTCTTGAGTGGCCGTAGAGGTGTTCCACGCCGCAAACCGCGTTGATAGTCGACACCCATCATTACTTCCCACGTTACCCAGGTCACTGCCCGCGCTCCCTGTCACCTCGGATACACGTCCGCCACCTCGCAGGTCTCGGAGTCTGTATGTGGAGTGGTTACACCATCTATACGTGTTGAGTCACTTGCAAATTCTTCATGGCTGGTCCACGTTTCGTTCGTTCCTTGCTCCTTTTCCGTTTTATCCGCATACCTTCAATCGCATATACCTGGTCCCTGAACTCAGTCGCAAACTCAGCATTTCTACTAGAAACGGGTCTTTAATGTAACTTTTCAATGTATTCACTAGCTGTGGGTCCTACATACAATAATCGCTGGGCTATTCGCGAACGCACTCTCTAATACTACCCTGTTGCCCTTGTAAGTCTGTCTTGGTACCTGGCGACCAGTTGGATACCTCGCTTGTCGCAAGTCACGACTGTCATCCTCGCCTGTCACGGTGATATGACCTTCCAATCCTAGAACATCTGATTGTCGATAATCTAAACCTGCCACCAGTCCCCACCGTTGATAATACGTTGCGTATGCGGGGTTTGTATGCACGAAACACAGGAACTCGATGCCATCGATGGTTTCAAAACATCAGGCGCACGCGTCACCCATCCATCTCATGCAGAGAAAGGCGAGTATATCTTTTAAAAACCACTCCGTCTCGCTGACAGTGATAACGGGATTGGGTGCGATTCGACGGGTGCCTTGATCTTCGTCGCGTTATTGTCATTCTTGTCCGTCCGGCTTAAAAGCTGACGAATCTGATCGCTCGAGCGTCCGAGAACCCTTGGTGCGATAGGGCCGGGGGGAGAATCGGATAGGCTTATAGGCCCCTGTGGAGGTAATTGGACGAGCTCAACACGATCACGCACACTGCGGTCCAGAAAAGGTCAAAAACAGTATTACAGCCAAGAGGATGAAAAAAGGAATGACATGGACATTTTGTTGGCAGCTCCTCGGCAGCTCCTCGGAATAGGATGCGCTTTCGTCGTACACGAGGCCATGGCATCGAACGCATCGATCCTATCTTGGTGTGTGAGCTATCTTGACTTGTGACAAAAATTAAATAAAAAATAAAAAATGAATGGTCCGTGTGGCAATGCGTCGTCAAGGACGGGAACAACAAGCACAAGGGCTGTGGTTGGTTGGTGTGGCATCCGATCATTGTTATTTCACATCCGAGGGGGGCGATGATCACGGAAAAAGACAAAAAAGACGAAAAGAAAAAGAAAACAGCCGCTGGTGCACAGTCACACAGTCTTGGACATGGACGCAGCAAGGGAAAAATGTTAGCTTTCATATATGCCACCATCTGGCCGACCCTGCTGATGCGCTAGACCTTTCTTCAAGATGGACCCTCTTTTCGTGTTCTCGTCTTTGATGCCGGCAGCAGCACACCAACTTGAAGCACATCGCTGGCCAGTCACTACTTACGGTCGTTACGACATTTCTTTTCTCCCCTGATTTTCAAAGAGAGGTTTGAGAGTCTGAGAATCTTTATATATCGCGAGCGTCGTCGTCGGTACTTACTTGTATCCCCCCCACGATTGTCAACATCAATCAAGACCCTGGTTCCACAAGTTCTTATGTGCTCCTCCAATCAAGAAACTCGTTCACAAGACCAACTGGGCAGAACCTTGGATGGTCTAATGAGCCGGATCTTCCGTATAAAGTAAAATGTCTATAGTCGAGGTTAACAGCGCTGGATACTACATAAAGGCAAATTACCGGTCCCGTCGTTGAAAGCCAATCCTGAACCTGACGAATGCTGAAATCCTAACCTATTGGACGCCCAAAATAGTCTGCACGACTGACGAATGGTCATTTCCAAGGGCATCACGTTTCAGATTTTTTTCCCCACAGTTAAGCACGGTATCTGTATGAGCGCTCTCGGATGTGCCACGAATTCAGATGGGCAACTCACCCCGGACCAGTGTCTCTCTGACACGTTTTGGAAACCAGGCTGGTTCCTGAACTTGAATATAGGGGGAGACTCTAGCCTATGTATCACTCTCTGGCTTGGCATGAAATCTTCCCTGTTTAGCAAGTACGTCTGTTTCGTCTCGCCGTCTCCTCGCCAAGGCTGTGTTTTTCTAAGCGTCCGCAACGAATACAGCGGGATATTACATACACGTAGTACGGTACGAAACGCTCGAGCACTGCTGGTGAGAAACCATCATGACCGACGACGCGTCAGGATACAACAAGTTCATTCACCACCCAGGTCTCGGCTGGCATATCTACGATGATGGACGTGGGGACAAGCGAGGCAGATAGCTTGACTTTTAGCCACTCGACCGACGCACGGGACATCCTCCTCGTTCCGTAAGGACCTACTTATCGTCGATCCGATCGTGAATGCGTTTATCCCTTCAACCTTGATGCCTCGACCTTGACGAAACGGAGCCAAACTGATCTTATGATCAATATCCTATACTACCCATCCTTTTACACGCAACCACCGCGCGCATGTATGGCAAGACCGAGATCCCGGATGTGACTGCCTATAACGCGTTCCTGGTCGTGTGCCAAAGGGATCTGCCACGTGTCGTTCCCAATCGGTACGTCTCTCTTCATTTTTTCTTATCATGATGGTTTTCCTTTTTTTTATTACCTTTTTTTTTTGGAAGTGTTGCTCCTTGACATGCTCCAATCGTTGCCATGTTTCGAGCCGAGGGTTCGATCGTCGTTATAATAATAAAATTATGCATCGTGCACGTTGCCCCCCGTACGTTCTTCTTATCATGATAGTTTTTGTTTTTTTGGGGCTCTGGGGCACGTCGAGGTGGTTTGAGCCAAGCGAGCCAAGGGTTGCATCATCGTTTCGTTCGCTGCTTATACTTGGACTTTTTGTTGCCTTTTGGATCCCTGGTAGTCTCTTGGATATGTGTGGACTGATCGTCAACGGTCTTTATTGCAGACAACGACGGGGTACGGTACCCTCTACTGATAGGCTCGCCTGTCTACCTCCTTGGTATTGAAGTAAGGCATGAAAGTAGCTATCAGTGCTAAGGCTGGCACCATTCGCATCGCAATACGGAGGTGTCCTCAACCTTGGTTGTTGTAGCTCGTCAGGTCAAGGATCGTTGGAGGTTCATCCATTTTTAAGAAATTCTTGAGCCATTGCGGCTCGAACACCATGCTAAAGCCGCCATTTGATCTGACAATCCACATGACGACCAACATTCACAGCGTAATATACATTCAAGTCACCTGCTACACAACTCAGGCAGAGCCCCAAACATTGCGTCATCAGAATCCACTGATCCCAACCGATGAAGCAATGGAAATTTCCCTTTTCAACTCCAAAGTGAAACCAAGAAGTAGAAGATAAGGTGAAACAAGGGGTACTTATACGGCATCTTTGAGGTATTGTCAGGACCCCTGGCCATGGAATTTTACAGCAATCCTCCCAGTCTCCTTTACCAAATGGAGGAGAGCTTCTACAGGGTTCTGACGCTTCGCTGGTGAGCATCGTCCGGCTTTTCATAGTGTTCTCACTTTGACGCAATAAAAATCAGACGAATCCTACCCGTAGGCGCCTTTCATCGTGACCGTCCCCACCGCAACGTATACCATCTCCTGCAGCAGATATTGAGTAAGTGTCTGAGAGTGTATGTGGTAATGGCAGCTCGCCATCGAGATACACAGCGTCGGTCATTCTGAAGAGCGGCCATGACTACGACGACCTAGCGCCTCAAAAGGACCGACATCCTCTAGAAAGCTATTCAGTGTCATTCTAGATGATGTGCTTCCCCGACATTGTCATACAGGCATAGTCGGACTGCCTTGTCATTACGGCCGGCGCCTTCAAGTTTCCGCCACGTGAGTCCATCACATGTCCTGTCACAGGTCCACGTTATGGTTTCCCGGTCTACCGTTCAAGAAGAAGAAGATAACGGCGGCCACGCGTGTGTTTTCGAAGCAGTATCTCCAACGGCTGTTTGAGTACGCTCGTCAAGAAAAAACAGATCGATTACTCATCCGAGATTCCCGAGTCTCGTGCGCATGATGCATAGTTACGAATGCTAGTCGAGCAGTGGTGGCGTCGCACCGTTGATGGTACAGGATGCACTACGAGACTTGAAAGAGAAAGGGAATTCGCCTTACGAATCATGCACTGTGCAGGCGCTGAAGGAGGCATCTGGGACCGCGTTGTTGGGTACGCTGCTCAGCTAGTTTGCAAATCTTTTACTCATGTCTGTTATCCTACTCGTTGGCTGCGTCGGACAGCGTACGTGATATCGTGTCTTACTTGATAACTTATCATCACTCACAACATAAAACAGTCCAACTTCGGTCCTGATAACGTTCTTTTTCATGATGGCGTTGAACCCGGAAGTGCAGGGCGCAAGCGCAAATCGATGCTATTGTGGGCACGGCGAAATTGTCGACCACTTGGCTAGCCCCTGTTGTTGATCACGTTGCATCACGCAAGCGGTTCCGCATACTGCTGTGGACGGACGACATGTATTGTGGCTTGCACATTCCAAAGGGTAAATCCAACTCATTCACAATCTCCTCGAGAGACTGAGCATCTGTTGATTAACCCACCCGTTTCAGGTGCGATGCTCGTGGCCCAAGTTTTGGGCCCCCAACCCAACACGCGGTTCATTCCCGAGCGATTCCTAACCCAACGACATTGAAACACGTCACGTTTGGATTTGGGTCTACGCGTGTGCGTCGGGCGACACTT